>BSSO01000417.1:0-34472 GCA_030267885.1 Mesembryanthemum crystallinum
CACTCTCTCTCCAATCACTCTCACTCTTTCTATTATTTTATTCTCTCACAATAATATCTCTTTATTACTATAATCTCTCACATAAAATTCCTCTTTTATTTTCTATTCCTTCTATTATTACAAGGGTAAATTTGTCTAAAAAAACTCACCTAAAATTTTGTTCCCTCCTAGTTTTTGAAAGCTAATTCCGGGACGGAGGGAGTAGTAAATATGGATGAGGATCCTCTCCATTTCCCCATTTCTCCAATTTACGCATTACCCCTCTAGATGATTGTCACGTGTACCATACTCTTTAAAAATAAATACAAAATCATACTATTTTCCATGTGTCAATCATTTAAAGGGGTAATGCGTAAATGGAAAAAAAGGAGAAATGGAGAGGATCCTCATCCATTTAAAGGGGTAATGCGTAAATGGAGGAAATGGAGAAATGGAGAGGATCCTCATCCATTAAGTATAGTTATGTGGACTTTGAGACTTAGCTTGAGTTTTAACATTGTACATGGTCTTAGCTTTAGAGAAGATAAATAGATGCTTAGTAGAAAGATTTTACATAAAATCACCGATAAAAAGTTAAATATATCGTTGGTAATACAGAAAGGAAATACAATTCTCATTCGTCCCCCTTTCCTTTCTCTCCAGTTACCTGTTGTCGATATCATAGCCGAGTGGAACGTATTAACTAGCAACAAGTATATTTCTAACTGGTTACCCAAACTTGACCTATCAAGCAAAGCCCTCGGCACCAAAGGAAGGACACTCTTCATCTCGCTGATAGTCCTCAAAAAAGTTTAAAATTTGACATCAACAACTATATATAGGAGTAAATCCCCCTTTTTAATTTTTTTTTTTTTTTGTGGATTGCCTCCTTATAAAGCAAAAAGCTATGACAAATACACCTTAAGCCGTTTTTCGGCCAATTTAAACAAGATTCTGAATCATTCTTTAAGTAAATATTGTACTATATTTTAAGCAAATACTCTATGCTTAAAGGCTAAGGGCAAACTGGCTGAAATCTCATTTAAACTGACCGGGAAATGATTTAAAATGTGTTCTTCATGGCCTTTTGTTTTTACAAGGGGCTTATTCACAATAAAAATTTTATAAGAGGGTTTTCTCCAAAGAGTCAATTTTATAAGGAGATTCCCTGCAAAAAATACTATTAATATTTTCCTAAAGTCTAAATACCCAGAAAGTCTCTTTGTTATTGTCTATGATCTATACAATGAATGAAGTTATTGCTATTCGCATTATTGCTTTTAGAGAATTTTGAAACCCTAAGGCTCGGTTCAGTTCAAGAAAACAAAGCCAGTTTTCTAGAAAAATTATCCAAAAAAACAAAAAGTCAGAAAACATGTTCAAAAGTAGCCAATTTTCTCAAAATTTGTAAGAAAACCGTGTTTTCCAGTTTTCCCAAACTTACAAAGGATTTTGGAAAATAAAATTTTCCCCATTAGTTTTCCAAACCCCTCAGTTACCCCTTCTTGTGCACCCATGGCTGCCTTTGAACAACCTCTGCTGACGGTCGACGGCGGCCACTGAAAAATGGGAATTGACCATAAAATTTCTACCACCACACCCAACCATTGTCGATGATCAAAAGCCCTAAATCAATTTGGTAAAGTTATTGAGCCAAATCCCCACAAAAATGAGAAGTTGCTTCAAGAATCCATAATCCAAATTAATGGAAGTTTCTCACTTCTCTGTTTAGTTGCCGGCAAAGACAAGACATTGCTTGTCAGTCGTATCCGATGGAAATCTGTAGCTTTGTGGCGGGGCCTGGGTTGCGGCAAATTTGGGGAGGGAAGAGAAAAGGTCGACAACTTGTGTCGAGAGTGAGGAGAGAGAAAGGTCAAATAGGATGGCTGGCAAGGCCCATGTGTAACTGAACGTGTTTTCCGCCATTTTATTTTTAAGGAAACTGTTTTCTTAGAAAAATTAGAAAATGAAAACTCTTTTTCATTTTTTCCAACTGAACACAACCTAACGTTCTCTTAAAGACACCAATGAAGTCCTTCATCTGTTAGTGAATCTGCCAATGAAAACATCGAATTGTCATCTCTAATTTGACTTGGGGAATAGGGTAGGACGTAAAAAGGAAAGAGGAAGATGAGAAGAGACATGAAAAGGGTGTATTGACATTTTCTCTACCTCAAATGTTTGGCTTACATCGGTTTTATGCAGAACTATCTTGCACCTATTACACTCCAAAGAATAACCAAAACTTAAGAAATAAAGATATGATCCTAAACTGTAAGTCACGACTATCAATCTCTTTTTACGCAAAAATAAAAAAGAAAAGAGAATCGATTACACATCTCAAAATGTAACAACCTCTTGAATGGCTAATTCTCATATACTATATTGGTTGAAACTACATGTTCACCTTGATCCCATATTTCCTTCCACAACAATAGATAATTAGATACATCGACCTTGTTCATAGATGAATTATTCATATACCTGGTTAAATGAGTTGATGCAAAGAGAGCGAAAACAGTTTTTGAAAAACACGAGGGTTTTAGAAATGTCGAAAACCTTCTCAGCACTTGGTCACCAACAACTCACTGAGTAAACCTCCTTCTTCTTCTTCCTCCTCTCTCTCTCTCTCTCTTCTCTTCTTACATACGAATTCACTTCATTGATCTCTTTTGAATTCACAGGATATCTCAACCAATTCAACAACTTCTCTCAAGAACACCATACAACCCGCCAGAATCCCACCATGTTTCCGTCAAATCCCTACTCGAATCCCTTCTCCCCAAATTCTCCAACAACCAGAACATTCGCTCGCAAATTAGGGATTTCGCTCTCTGCTGCGCATTACTCGCTTCGTCGAATTCCTCAACTTCGCTCTACATTAGCTGGATACCCGAAGAGCTCTCGATTGCTGCGAATTCGGCTTTTCGAGCATTGTCGGAAGCGATTTATGGAGATTCTGGTTGGGAGGAGAAGAGATTGGTGATTGAATTGATACCGGAATTGCTCCCTTTGGTTAAGAAAACGATAAAGGAGAGCTCCATTGATGGGTCGGAGGATGGTGATGAGTTTTCGGCAGCGTCGGCTAGGGCTCCCCTTGGTTACGCCGTTGTTGCCGCTTATCAGCTTAGATGGTTTGTCACACAGGTTGCATTTTGAGAACTTTTCTTGAGGGAAATATTTTAGGTTTTGTGAACTACATTTTGAGAATGTGTGAATTTCAGGTTCAGAATCCACGTTTGGGGGAGTTATGTTCTGTGGTTATTCCGTGTGGGCTCACTGCTCTTGATCACTGGTCTCCTGAAGTAAAAGTATGTTACTTTGAATTTTTCATAATATCAATGTGGTTGTTCATTTGGTGTGTTGTGGATTTGTGTCTACGCTCAATGGTACTTGTTCAGTCATATAGCAAAATTTTCATTGTGGATTGTTTGTTAGTATTTGTATTTTGATGGTAATGAATGGGCTTTTGTTGTGACATACAAATTGATGCACCCGTTCACGTAGTGTCAAAATCATTTGTGATTAGTTCTTTGGGACATTATAAATGGGGGAGAAGGAAATCATCGTATTGAATTTTGGATATTGTAGTGAAATCTTGTTCTTTTTGATTCAATTAGGTATTGTGCAATTTGAAATTTGTTCCTGTTTCTGATGTGAGCATGATCTGTTTCTATTGAATTTAGGAGCAAGGAATGATCACGTTCATACATCTTGCTAAGAATGTTAAAGCTGCCGAGCTAAGTTGCTATGGGGATGTGATTCTTGATGCGTGCCATCACAATATTGTTTCCAGTGATGAAATATGGCATCTTGCTGTTGAAATGGCAGTAACTCTTGTTACTTGTATGCATAAAAATAACCCTCGTAGCCCATGGTATGTAATCTTCAGTCTGAGTTGCAGTATTGCTACATTTATTTTATGAGGAGGGCTATGCAGAATGAGAACAATGATATGATGAGTTCTGATTCTTGACGAGTTTTATTTTTTTTATGCTGCTGAAGTGCTGACTGTTGCCTTGTCTGTTGCATTGTTTTTTCTGAAGCAATGTTCATTTGAATTAAAGCTTATCTAGATTGCTGCTCGTTGTTTCATGAGAGAGAAAAAAAATTTGCGTTTGCTGAAGTCGATTGAAATTTTTGTGCTTCAATTTATCTTTTCTTTTAAACTACCAACTTTCCGTGTAAAAAGTTGCTGTACGCCTGTACCCAGAGACTTTGTAATTCAATGCATGTCTTACTTGGATATTGGAGCACGCTAGTTGATCATTCTCTCATGTGGTAAATTGATGCACCAAAGTGCTAGGAAACTGGTCTTTTGATGGTGAAGAGAGTTAATAAAAAAATTGGCCCATGGATAGCCTAGATCAGTAAAGATTTCTGTCGGTGGATTTGGAATGTGCAGTTCTACAGTAAACTGATTTGTTCCTGTTGATGTTTTCAAGTTTTATTCATGCCCATTATTTTCTGCATCATTAAACATAAATGTATTCAGTTAACAGGGTTGTGGATGCTTGTAGCATTAGTGCAATACCTGTTTATTCATAGTCATATTACCTGTTTATTCACAGTACAAACTCAAAACCATTGTCTATAGGTTTGAGAAGCTGCTAAATGAAATGCTAGGTCACTTAGAGCGCCAACCTAAGAATAAGGAGCGTCGTATTGCATGGCTCAAGCTTATTGAACCTTTGTTCAGCTGTGTTGGTCTCGTTCTTCTAGCTCACTTCAGACGTTTGTTTCCCCTTTTCTTCAAATGGATGCATGCCGATGATGATGAAACTGTTGTGTTGGTAAGGAGCCTATGTCTGATTCACTGCTTTTATAGATCTAGTTACATCAATCTTCATGGTGTTAAGATGCTATTTTGAGATGGTGCCATAATTGGTATAGGTTCTCAATAGGATCGTTGCAGTTGTTAGATTGACATGGATAAGGAGCAGTCCTCACTTTGCGAGGTGAGTTTGAATTTTTGTGCTAAGTTCATATATGCACAGTGAGTCCTTATATCTTGCTTTACTGGAACCTATATAACTGATCTGACCTTGAGCCATGGTGTTTATATCTTGATCTTTACAACAACTTATTTCACTTCTGATCTCAGGTTAGTTGATGAACTTGCCATTTTATACAAGGAAGCTGCTTTAAGAACAGCTAGGGAGGAAATAAGAGCTTGTATGTCCCAGATACTAATCCTGCTTCAGCAGTAAGGACTTTCTAAATTTTAACTCTGCCTTNCCCCCCCTACACCTAGATGCAAAGCAATGCAATTTGAATCAGCTTGGGAAAAGTACAAAGATGATCCGAACTTAGGGGCTCTTGCTCAATCAATTGCTGGAAATGCCGCCTCTGTAAGAATTCTAGCTCCTTCAATTCATTATTTGCTTTAGTTGTCTAAACATTCTACTCCCAGACCAAAAGTAGTTGTCAGTGTTCTATGTGGCACATTGTTTTATGGAAAGCTGGTGATAAAGAACAGGAGGAGAAAGTAGAGTGGAAAGAATACTAGTATTGTGAAACTCTAGTTATATGAGGATGTCATGTGCAAAAAACGCAAGGCCTCAGATGTATTGAATGAAACATCCATGGAAGAACACGCTAGAAAATTACTTTTAATGGTAACATCAATGCAGAGTAGAAAGTTTTGTTATCTGAGCAGACTAATTTGAAATATAGGGAATAAGGAGCATCTGAGCATGTAACACCTGATTGTGATCATCACTCGTCTTATAAAGTTGGTGAATGTTCCATAGTAAGTTGTTAACCTACTGCTGCTTGATGTTTATGATTCAATGGTGACATGTCAGAGTGAACTATGTGCTTGAAGGGGGGGTATTGGAAAGGGGTGTGGACTTGGTGGTTTAGTGGTTTTACATGCTGCTAGGAAATCCAACTAATTGCTAATCTGTCATTTGTTACTTCCATCTTTGATCCTATGTTTCTTCAGACTCATCTGATACTGCAACTATGATGGAAATGCAGGTGGTGCAGTGAACGCTGGGAATGTTTTGCAGGTTCTTGAGAGATTGATTCATCACACATTTCTGACCTCAACTCATTGCATGCCAAACCCTACAGTTGCAGCTCTTTCATTCTCAAATCTTGTGGCTCCTTAATTAGCGATGTAACACCTGAAATTTTATACTGAAGCTTATCCGTGGTTTCTTGTCATTATCAATTTGTCATTGTGTAGGTAATTAACCCTTTTTTTGCTGGTCCATTTTAGTTTTTGTATCATTTTGGTATTGTTCAATAGCTTAGTATTGAGTACTATCTCTTTTGTATAGTAGAGTAGTACTCCTTTTTAAATTTACTAGAGACAGGTTAATGTTTTTTGACAGTTTGTCTTTCCAATATAGTAGTTTCTAATCCATTGATGTATATTTCCGGATAACTTTGGATTATTCATGTACATTTCCCATCATGGAATTAATTTTGATTTAACATGAAATTTGGAATGAATGGCATCAATTTGTTTTCTTTTTTTATATTGGAGTTATGTTTTAATTGTTTTCAAGTGATTTTTAGTTTCACACAAGAGTCTACTTGAGCAACAAACTGTAGTATTTCTAACTATAAGTAGATTGGAAATTGAAGTTCCCTCCCAAAAAAAAAAGGATAAGACAAAAAGGAGAAGAGTTTATACTACATATTCATCAAAAAGATCTCCAAGAAACCAAAGGGGTCCTGTTCCACACAGAGCATGTCACAACACAAACTTAGTTATCCAAGTCAGAGGGCCATATCCACATAAATTTTGAGAGATGGTTATTCATTTAAACAACTAGTCTATCTTTTTAAAAAATTGCCACGTGGCAGAAACCCATTATTTGCTTATCTACAATCCTACTGTTCTCACTCACATCCCCCCAAACTCAAGCCACTAGACTTTAACCAAAAGTGCCACTACCATTATTATTTCCCTCCCTTGTTAATTTCTTGCAAGCAGGAGAAAAAAATCAGCTCTTGCACATCACCATTCACCAGCAAACAAGCTATGGAGACTGGCATGGCTTGTTGTTCTAAGAGCATGATGCTCCCTAGAGTCTCTGCTCAGCACTCAACTGCCCTGTTGCCTCCATCATCAATCTCTCCATCCTTCAATCCCAAGGTACATGCTTTATTTTTATGTTTTTGCTTTTTTGTTGTTAAAATGTATTCACATAGTGACATAGATATGTATGTATACGGGTTCGATTACATATTATATATAGAGAAGGTCACAAAACTGCATATGAGTATCTACTTGATATAAAAATTGTATGAGACTGTCTTAGCAAGAAATAAAGAGACTAGACAGGTAAGATGGTATTTTATAATAACAGAGGCTGATTTGTATGTTGAAACATGGTGAATTTTTATGGAAACATGGGGTGATTTTTTAGGGTGACAATGATGATTCTTGGTGGGGTTGGAGTACATCTCAATTGCTTTTGTGAGACCGCCTTACACAAGACTGGCTTTCTAGTCTCTACTTATTGTGTTAATATAGAACGTACAAATAGTCGTTTACACTAGAATTGCAGCATGTTATACATACTATAAAACATATTACTTAAGATAGGTCAATAATAAGGTTATTGAATATTGATACTCTGTGAAATGTTTTTGTAGAGTTTAAAATCAAGCTCACTCTTTGGAGAATCATTACGGATGACACCCAAGTCATCACTTAGGGTCAGCAAGGCGAAGAACTCTGCCCTTGTAACCCGATGTGAAATTGGTGACAGTTTGGTAAGTACATAACAAGAAAGAAAGCAACAATATATTGGATATGTAATTTGAAAATGTCTTATTCAATTCTAATTTCTTGACTTGGGGAGTTTATGGTTTCTATCATTGGACTATAATGCAGGAGGTGTTTTTAGCCAAGGCAACCCAAGACAAAGGGCTGATTAGAGTGCTGATGTGCATGGGAGAAGCTTTAAGGACAATTGCCTTCAAAGTCAGGACAGCTTCTTGTGGAGGAACTGCGTGTGTCAACTCCTTTGGGGACGAACAACTTGCTGTTGATATGCTTGCCGACAAGCTTCTTTTCGAGGTTATTCATTAGGCTTCAGATTACTTGTTACTAATGATTGTTGTCATGATATTTTTCTCTGATTTTGATATCCGATAAATAGCAACTATATGCATGCACATGCTAGTAAATATGCAGAAATTCTACAAACCTATGAAACATTCTCAACTCAATTCACAAAATAAGGTCATTTAACAATGTTCAATTATATCATCTCTATGTTTGATAAGAATAACATCATTTCTTGAGGGATAGGATTATGTTAGATTTGTGATTTATAAAAGCAATCAAAAATCTTGATTATGGGTTCTTTCATCAGAAATTTGTGATGTGAAATTCGGTTAAATTTAAGGCTTGATTAGTAATTTACTAATGATGGCATCCTTTTGGGATGTAAACTGACTAAACTCTGTGGTAAATGCAAGACAGAACTTAAGGAATGAAACCATTAGTCAGACCTGTAACTATCAGCTTAATATTAAGAACTTGTAATTTTGAATCCTAGTAAGTACTATCCTGTCCTTGGAGGTTTGCAAATAGTCAACAATGAAGTATTGACATGAAGCTAATAACCGTCAATCCTGATGATTACAGGCCCTAGAACACTCACACTACTGCAAGTATGCTTGCTCAGAAGAAGTCCCTGAGCTTCAAGATATGGGAGGCCCAGTTGAAGGTATGATTAAGTGTCTTAATCACCTCTTTGAAATCAACTTCCTAGTAATAAACTTATCTTTTGTTCTCATTTTCAAAACCAATGACAAATATAGGTGGATTCAGTGTGGCATTTGACCCCCTTGATGGCTCCAGCATCGTAGACACGAATTTCTCTGTGGGCACCATTTTTGGGGTCTGGCCAGGTGACAAGTTAACCGGAGTGACAGGTGCAGATCAAGTGGCTGCAGCCATGGGAATTTACGGTCCTAGGACTACTTATGTCTTGGCTCTCAAGGACTATCCCGGAACCCACGAATTTCTTCTTCTTGATGAAGGTTTGCTTCTTATAATAAAATTCCTACAAAACAAGAAATTTGTGATTTGGAGACTGAAAAGTGTCACCCCTATTTTGTTCTGTTTACATGAGTGAATTCTAAGGTTTGTTTCCATATGTTGCCGAATTAGGAAAGTGGCAACATGTGAAGGAAACAACAGAAATCAATGAAGGAAAACTGTTCTGCCCTGGTAATTTGAGAGCCACATCTGACAATGCTAACTATGACAAGGTAATTTTTGGCTAAAACCTTCAATACTTGGTTTCTTGAACTGAGATTATTACAGAAATATAATTCTAGTGTTTACTTCATTTTCTTGATATGCTTATTCTTGACCCTTTTCTTTGAATTTCTGTGTACAGTTGGTCCAACATTATGTGAAAGAGAAATACACATTGAGATACACAGGCGGAATGGTGCCGGATGTTAACCAGGTTTCTAACACAGTCCATTTGCTTTCTGTCTCATTCTACACTGTGATCACCATATATTTTTACCTGAATATTCAACTAATGTATGGGTTTTTATCATATTGCATCTCCATGATTAGGTTTGTGTTAATACTGCACCGATCAAAATAACTAGAAAAAACACAACGATGAATGCTTCACCAATCAAACTCAAGATCGTGATCTAAATTTTTTGACTTTGTTTAAAATGATGCAGATCATAGTGAAGGAAAAGGGTATCTTCACAAATGTATCATCACCAACCGCCAAGGCGAAATTGAGGCTGCTATTTGAGGTAGCACCTCTAGGGTTCTTGATTGAGAAGGCTGGAGGTTACAGCAGTGATGGGACTAAGTCAGTGTTGGACAGGGAGATCATCAACCTTGATGACAGAACCCAAGTCGCATATGGATCCAAGAACGAGATCATCCGGTTTGAGAAGACTATGTATGGATCATCTAGGCTGGAGGGACCTGTTCCTGTTGGAGCAGCTGCTTAAAACTCACATGACATGAGCTTTTAGTGTTTTACATTCTTTGTCATATTCCCCTTCTCTTGTGTCCTGTTTTGCAAGTCAGGTTTGTATTTACTTATTGCATATAGTATGTTTTCATTCTGTAACTGAATGATAATGAAAAAAATACGAAGGAAAATGAAATTTTCTTGAAGGAAATGAGGGTTATATCAGTGAATGTGTTCAACAATCAGCAAAATTTTTGATCTGTCCTTTTTCTGAACTCAGTACTTAGCAGGCTAAAGGAAAGGAACTTGGCAAGTCCTTACCGTAGAGTAGCTTCACGATGCTAAACTTGGGATAAGTTTCTTACTAAACACAGGCAAAACTATCTACCCAAATTCATTTCTCTTTCCATCTACCTCAACTATTTTCAACCTACTGGAACTCGAAAATTTGAACAATAACAGGACACAAATTAGGCGATAACAGAGCCAGAGATGGCAATATCGGAAAACAACAGATGTCTATTTTCAGGTTACATTTTTATGATTACAGAAACTTCACTGAAAAATAAGGCCAGAATATGCAGCTCACATGTCTACACAAGTTTCGGTTTGTGAATAAGCACTAATTTGATTAGTTTTGCCATAAGTTTGCAAGATTACTATTCTGAACAGATGTGTCAGGAAAAGTTACAGAGGGCCTCGACACAGCCGTGTTCACCAGCACTACCTAGACATGTTGCCTGCATCCTGCCTTGCAGCACGCCCATCTTCAATGGAGGACATCTCAGACAATATGCACCAATTAATATTAGTCAAAATTTCATTCATTTTCCTTGGTTCATATGCACCAATTAGACTCTCCATTACCAACCATATAGCCACTTTTGCAACTTAGGAATGAAGTGATAATGCACAAGCAAGTCATCTTGCTCAAACTTATCCTTTCCCAACCAAATTTCTTGCTGTATGAATACTTAATATTTCTTTTTCACAAACTTTCTTTTTCTGTAGAACTCTAGTATTTATTTATTTATTTATGTACCTTTTGTTTGTCCTAGGCAGAACAGAAATTAGTTAGTTGAGAACTGAGATCATACAGAACTTGAAAACTGATTTGTGAGGAAGATAAGCTGTTAACTTCAAACAGCTCATGCAAAAATCGAGTCGAGTACGATGTAAATTCAAAGTTCCAGAAAAGATCAAGAGACCTGTTTTAATCTTTTCTCTAGACTGAAAATTACCCCCCAACTATATATCTACCAAAATTGTGCACTACATCTCCCGATAGCCAGTCTAAGAAGATCAAACATCTATTAAGCTTTGATTTGAGAGATCAATGGTGGTAACCAAAGCTGCTAATTACTCTATCTTAGTTAATCTCAGAATTAAAGCTTCCGTGTAGCCATCAAAACAGGATTAACACAACATGAAAAACGATGTTAAGCTGAAACTAATGTGGTTTCCTTGTGTTTAACTCTAATTTGACTTAACAGCCAATTAAGGGAGTCTGTTTGGACCATTAGTTAAAGATTGACTGGATTGCCACACAAGTTCCCTTCTTCTGAAGTGTTATGATTGAAATGATCAACTACTGTTCTGCCTTTGCCTCTATCTAGAAGCATGGAACTTGGTGGTTTTGTGAGTCTAGTTGTACATAATACTTTGATTTTCATGTATTTGAGTTTGTTTCCCTTGTAATTAAGCATTAACAAAATCCATTTGAATCCAGATCCTTGGAACGACATAACCAAATGTAAACCACGCACGCAACAATATGTTATTTGAATTCACGTACCTGTGATCGCATAGCTAAATGTCAACCAATTACGCTGTAATAAGTTGATATACCCTTTAGGGTTTGTTTGAGTAATATAATACACATGAACAATATCTCATCTCTTGCCATTTTGATTATTAGAACAATGACATTTTTAGGTTGACTCAAAATGAAATTTATGGTGATATATGATCAAGTATCTCCTAGAACAATATATTTATCAATCAAAGTGGTGGGGAGGGGGTAGATATTCCAAGGTTAAAACCTAAAAGCATCGCCCCCCAACCTTGAGGTTAAGAACTTGATTCTTATCAAATTTCATGTTTATGTTCAACAAATTTTAGCATCAAAACTTCCACAAAGATTATTGTGTTAAGGACGTGTATATTTGAGTTTTCTTACATCAGCTTAAATGGAAAATTGTAGTACTACATATAAGTATAATGTATTATTGTACTACTCTTGCCAATTGAATTTGTGATGAAATCGAACTTATGCTTGTGTGCAATCCACCATTTCCTGTGCAGGAAACCTCCCTATCCTTTTAAGAGTCTAAATCCATCTAAGATTTTGACAGTTACCCTCAACAAAGGATGGAAACAAGATGCAAATTCCTAATAGCTTACTCTAACATCAAAAACATGTAACACGATAATGGATAAACAACTTTATGTAATATACAAGAAAACTCAAATGGCCAAAAAACATACACATAGAAGGTTATGGCTTCTTCACTCACCTAACCAAGTACAATGACACTCCATCATCAGTGACTAAGGACATATATTACTGCAGTTAAGTGTGAGGTGGTCTGTCATACATACACATTAAGTGCCTAAAGGAGAAAAAAACATCAAATTGAGAGCAAACATATCAGATACATAGGGAGCTAAGGAGCTATACAGAAAGCAACAGAGTGAAGATCGATGGAGCCTAGGCTTCAGGCCTTAGTTGCTCTTCTTTTATTTCCAGTATTAGCTGAGGCCATGGTTAGACATTATGAATTCAAGGTATGTTACATGTAATGACTGAACCTTTTTTTCTAAGGTATGCGACATTAATTTGCATGATAGTGAAGAACGAGCTAGATATCTTTTAGCCTAAGTTGAAGCTATAGATGCGAGGTGTGATTTTTCCATCTCCTATATTTGTTTATGTATATATCGTACTGGCCTTAATACTTCAGAATTTAACCATATATTCTCTTTCAATTAAGATATGCTACAATGTCCATAAACTTATGAATATTAGATACATTAACAGTGAGCTATGTTGATTTATGCATTGATCAGGTGGTAACGAAGAACTACACAAAGCTTTGCTCTACCAAGCCTATTGTGACTGTGAATGGAAAATTTCCGGGGCCAACCCTCCGCGCAAGGGAGGATGATACAGTTCTTGTCAGGGTTATCAACCAAGTCAATTACAATTTCACAATACATTGGTGAGACTTTCAAGTCATTCTCTTCAAATTGACAAGATATATGAAACAAAAGGAAAAGGCAAAGGCATACCACATGCTTATGTACAATATCAATATAGACAACAACTAAGATACTTTTGCACAACTGATCAATAATTGAGGTCCAAGTTTACCTTGTTGAAAAGAATATTAGAGCTAATAATAAGATAGAGGCATAAACTAATGAATTCATTGAAACTTGTTTTGTATAAGTTAATTAAGTCAATCATATCTTAAAGATTTGATTGTTGAAAATAGTATTAGCATTGTTCACCTGTTTGTTACACAGGCATGGTATCCGGCAGCTTCGAACGGGGTGGTCCGACGGTCCAGCATACATAGCACAATGTCCAATACAGCCAGGGCAAAGTTACCTATACAACTTCACCATCACAGGGCAGAGAGGCACACTTTTCTGGCACGCCCATATTTCATGGCTAAGGGCCACCGTACATGGAGCCATTGTCATTTTACCCAAGAAGGGAACCCCATATCCATTTCCTAAGCCTGACAAGGAAAAAGTAATTGTCTTAGGTGAGTCTTTAACAATGTTGCTAAGGACAAAAAATTGATTTGTTGTGGAATTATTACTAGTGTATGAATTTTTTTCAAAAATAAATATTAAATAAAAATTGTTTGGTTTTTGCCTTTGGCACATTTAATTGTTCTAGAAATTTCATTTTTCTTTTTTATATTCAACAACCATTTGCAGGTGAATGGTGGAAAGCAGACACTGAAGCTGTGATTAATCAAGCTATGAAATCAGGTTTCCCGCCAAATGTGTCAGATGCCCATACCATCAACGGCCACATTGGACCAATTCGGAATTGTTCAACTTCTTCTCAGGGTACGCTAGCATATACTTTGCACTACATATATGTAACGTTGCGTAGTTTCTGCTTTTTAAAACTAAGGTCGTTTCCTCGTTTCTCGGATGCACGCTTACTCTTGAAAGAGTCATATGTCCATATCCAATAAGTGTCGGAAATGGATAATTGGATATATATCCTACTTCCACACGATGTTCGAAAGACTATTGGCATAAAAACTTACAATCCCCCATTTTTTTTTAAGAGTGTTTGTGCATCAGATATTATAGTTGAATTTATTAGTTTTTGAAAATGGATAAATTTGCAGGTACTTTCACCTTACATGTTGAGCAAAACAATACATACCTACTTCGCATTGTCAATGCTGCAGTGAACGATGAGCTCTTCTTCAAAATAGCAGGTCATCTATTCACAGTGGTCGAAGTTGATGCAAGCTACACCAAACCATTCACCACAGACACCATCTACATTGCCCCAGGCCAAACCACAAATGCCCTTCTAAACACCAATCAATCCCCAGGCAAATACGTGATAGCATTCTCGTCCTTCATGGACGCCCCAGTGGTCGTCGACAACATAACCAACTACGGTCTCCTACGCTACAAAAACCACCAAATCGGATCCCCTCTTGTCGCCACCGCCATGCCATCTATTACCGCTACATTCTCTCAACTCAACTTCACCAATGCCCTCAAGAGCCTAAACTCGAACCAATACCCCGCCAAAGTACCCTTAACCATTGATCATGACCTACATTTTACGATGGGTGTTGGGGTTAACCCTTGCTCAACTTGTCTTAATGGTAGTAAACTTGTAGGGGATTTCAACAATGTCACGTTTATTATGCCCACCATTGCACTTCTCAAAGCTCACTATTACAACATTAGTGGAGTTTTTACTGATGATTTTCCTTCAAAGCCTCCTATGAGTTTCAATTATACTGGGAATTATACTGGAGGGTTGGCTACTATGAATGGTACTAAGGTTTATAGGCTGCCTTTTAATGCCACGGTCCAACTTGTGCTTCAAGACACTACAATTGTTGCGCCTGAAAGCCATCCGACACATTTGCATGGGTTCAATTTCTTCGTGGTTGGAACAGGGCAAGGGAATTATGATCCGGATGAGGATTCGAAGAATTTCAATCTCGTTGATCCAGTTGAGCGCAACACCATTGATGTGCCTACCGGTGGATGGACTGCTATCAGGTTTCGAGCAGATAATCCAGGTATAGTATGAAAGACTACTTGATAATATATCTTCATAACTCATATATAGATCTCTTGTTATGTTGGAACTCATCCAAATTCTTCATAAATCTTGGATGCTTTTTGAGCATCACATTTTAGAGTTTCTGGCATTAGAGAGAAATCGTTTCCTTCTATGGTAGTGGTTAAACAATTATAAGTATTTGTATGACAATGAACCGATAAAAATAAATTTTAAATGGAACGTACACGTCACAAAATTGTAGATGTTATATATATACACACATGAGATTA
Source organism: Mesembryanthemum crystallinum (assembly GCA_030267885.1). Lineage (NCBI taxonomy): Eukaryota > Viridiplantae > Streptophyta > Magnoliopsida > Caryophyllales > Aizoaceae > Mesembryanthemum > Mesembryanthemum crystallinum. Next base: position 15,474 of record BSSO01000417.1, read on the forward strand.
TATAGTTTCATAGCAATATTTTTCCCCTCTCATCAATTTTGAAGATTGTCCAACTAACTCTCCCCTTCTTCTCTTGGAACAAGTTCAAATTTAAGAACTCTAACCAATTGGATGTGAAATGCAGGTGTTTGGTTTATGCATTGCCATTTAGATGTACACACATCATGGGGACTAAAGATGGCATTTGTAGTGGACAATGGCAAAGGCCCAAATGAGTCCATCATACCACCTCCAAAAGACTATCCCACCTGCTAAATTGAATATTTGTGCTGCTATTTTGTTGAAACAAACAGGGAATGAATATGATCTTTGACATATTCCTTTTGTATTGTATTGGATTCTGGAGAAGATTCTTTAGAGATTCTCTGATGAGTGTAGTACATGTTTTTGCACTACTTGGATGAAAAAAGAGAGAAAAATTGACCCATCAATTATTTCTTGCCTTTTGCTCATTTTCCTGGGTTCATTCATTATGTCTTTTAGAGTTCTTTTCCTTTCTTGTAACTTTATGTTATTTTTTCCCCCCTTTGGATGTAGTATATATTATGTATATGGAATTTATACCTGGAATCAATAATATTTTATGGTTATAGGCCCTGTTTTGTGATTTAATTTATTTTTTCTTTAGGCTTCAAGTTTATGTTCAATATTTGGGAATGAATTAAAAAAAAAAAGCATAGAATTAATATTACATTAGAAAAAAGCTATTATTGATTCATCGACTGATTTTAGCAACAAAATATGCAATTTAGCAATTCTGATTAAAAATTAAAAATACATCAACTCTGATTAAAAGTTCGACCTTAAATATGTGTATGTTCACGTTCTTTAATTAGGTAAGAGATGTTGCAAAATGGCAACAAAATAGCTGTTTTGCAAGGTTTACTTGAAAGCTTGCATGGGTAACTTATCAAAAAAAGATGTAGCTGTAGCTGTTTAAAAAAAATAAAAAAAATTGGCAAAGTGATTGGTTGTTGAGAGTAACACAGAGACCTAAAAGTTGAAAGTTTAAAGCTTAAAGCTAAAAGTTAGCTGTTTTGCCAAATATAGCCTTATATTTGATTCCATCATTAGCAATTTAGCATGTGGCTACCATCAACAACCAACAAAATTAATCTTTCAATCTTTTGTTTCTTCTCACTGCCTCTCTAATTCCCCCTAATTAAAAAAAAATGTGATAAATTATTTGTAGTCATGGTTACTATATAATCAAGGTCTTAACCCCACCCCACCAACTCTTTTGGAGTTAGTACTTGGAATGAGAAGATATATCACAAGGTATAGAACTATAGATGATTATGAATAGTTATTCAAATAAAGAAAGATGCTTGCTGAAAATTTTAGAGTTTATGTGAAAATACTTGCATAGAAAAGTAAATCCCTAATAATATGAGCAATTTTCTAAGATGGGCCAAATTATATCAGTTGATGGACCCTGTTACGCAATCTTGAATCACAATCATCCTTAAAAATAAAGCAATGTTATTAATAACTTTTCCATGTAACATCAATTATATGGTGATGAAAGTGTGGCCAGCTATATTGTCAAAATGTTGTGCATTGTCTTAACTTTAGCCAACCTGCTAAGCACAAGCTCTTGATGTTTCTAGTTTCTTTTCCTTCTAGTATAACTAGTTGGTATGTGTAGTTTAGTACTCTTATCCATTAAGCAATGTCGAAAGAAGATGAATGATTCAATTATTGTAAACGGAGAATTTACCATTTGTAGAAGACAAAAATAATTACCTTGAGTTTAGTCCTGATAGCACCTTTAAGATAATCATGTATGTTAGTGATTCGTTGCGAAAAACAAGATCAACCAAAAACAAGAAGCAAAACACTCAAGTAAATATATCATAGTACATACTTGAATAACTTTGGTAAAATCACATGTCTCAATCACATGATCCAAAATATCCAATTATATCACTAATCAATCAAAGGTATCAACCAAACCATCACTCAATCTACCTAGTTGAATATACTTTTTGTGTCTTAGGTTCTTCATTCCATAGAAAAACGATAAGTTTATTTAGACAACTTTTTTAGTAAGTGGAAAAATAGTCGTGGAATGGAGGAAGTATTCAAATAGGATATTCCTATGCATGGGCTAATATTGCAATGGGCCCTACTCAAGGCTTTTATCTGATTTTCGGCCCAATTTGATCGAATACTGAATTTCATGGCCAAGGTTTATTAGCAGATCAAAGTTGAAAAACCCAAAACCAAAAAAAAAAAAAAAAAAAGAAAAAATACACCTTTTTGAAACAAATTACGCGCCAGGTAGGGGTCGAACCTACGACTTTCTGCTTAGGAAACAGACGCTCTATCCACTGAGCTACAGGCGCCTTGTTGTCAACCTTATCCACATAACTTTTTAAAGCATAGAATTTAGAATCCATCTTTTGTTGTGTGAAAGAATAAAGAATCTAGAAAAGAATCATTCTGCAAGGGGTGGAATCTGAACTCAAAAGCAGTTGCAAATGGTTTTAAAAAAAAAAAAAGGAGAAAAACACAAAAAGAAGAGAAATAATAATAATTAGAAATCATGTAACCTTGTTGTGTTTTGTTTATAATTTTTGCTTGTTATTGCATGTGAATATGACCTGGTCTATTGTACAAACTGACAATTCAATTCCTTTTGATGATCATGAAAGTGAAAACCAACAAGGAATGCAAGGATTTACATTAACATAGTACTCTTAAATTGGAAGCCTAAATGCTAGGTATGGAGTCAATGGAGGGGACCAACCTACTATGTCAATTATTATAAGAAAATATAGTAGAGTATGCATTTTTTGGTGAGATAACCAAGAGCCACCCTAATTGTAAAACAATACAAATTAGTTGACTAGATTCAATGACTTGGTATCACACCATGGAGTTTAAATATTGCAAAAAATAAAAAAAAAAAAAAAATAGGGAGTTTAAACCAAAAAAATGAGGAAAGAAATTATGTAGCAAAATAAAATGATATGTATGACGCACACAGACGACACAACTGAAAAACTAGTTCAAAATTTAAGAGTTAGCTGAAAGTTAAAATCCATAGGTACTAGATGAATGAAAATTTAATGTATCCAACTTTTCATTTTATAGTTTTTCTATATCAAATTTTACATCAACATCAACTTTGGGTAGAACTAGATAGTTGTTTTGGACATTGAAACACACTTTGAGACCAAAATCTCAGTTAGAATATGTAGGAAGACTATATTTCTAATATAATGTATAAGATTAAAATCAAAGTCTGTCCGCCCATGTTAACTTACACAACTCTATAACATTGTTTAGGTTGTATAAGATCACGACTCATGCATAGTAGTCACTTTGAACTGGAAGCCTTTAATGATATATGGAGTACTATTTACAATAAAACACAAAAATATAAATCTACAGTACAACTAAATTTATCTTTATATTCGACTACTTCTAGTAATTTTACGTTGTTTTTTTTCTTCATGTCTTTCATGTATAATAGATTTTAGATGCAATTTATAATAGCGTATGCCTATCTAAAACTTAAACATGAAATGCCTCGAGTGAAGAGGCATATGATTATTGAAAAGGGTATTCTTATGCAAATTAATACATATATGTGTCTCTCATTATAAACTATAGCTGTTTATAGGCGAGATGGCCCGGCCCTGAAAAAGGGCGGACACGGACAGGGTATTTATGTGAATTTATAAAGGTCCGGCGCAAGCCTACTTGCTGACTCTGTCCACAGGCCTAAAATTCAAGTTAGGCCCAACCCGCTATCCGTCTAGGCTTGCTTTTAAACAGTTGTATATATAAACCATAGAATTCTTTGTAAATAGATGATATCCCCAAATATTTGGGACATTTAAGTGATACCTAGTATCATCTCATGTCTTTGTCTTCTCCTTAAAGTTTCTAGGGCCATAATGTCATTAGTGCTTATTGTGTAATTAATTAACTCAAACATTTGAATTTCATTATGTAAACTAATGAAAGAGGACGGTGAAAGAGGGGATACTCTAATTAAGCACATTAGTTTTGTCCAATTGGTCCACAACTCATTGTTGTTCTTCATTACTAATAAAAGTGTCCAAATGTAGCAACATCTGTAAAACTTTTCACCACTAATGTTCTTATACTCCTTATGATCAAGAGGCACTTATCAATTCAATTATCAAAGAAATAACTAATCAAAGTAAACATCAATCAAAACTCAACACTCTTCTCCCACCTTTTTTTTTTCTGCCTTCTCCAAAACTTTCCTAAAACATAAATTAATTTTTTGCACTCATTAAAGAAGAAAAAAAAAACAAATTTCTTCTTGTTTAATTTGTTGACAATTATTTAAACAAAAACACACATTAATAATCATCTTTTTTTAACAGTGGGTGGGAGTGTTTTTGCCTTTAGGTACAGGGTCCAATCATGCTGAGCCAGTGAGCCATGACACATTGACACTCTATGCTTTTCTTGGTACCATGTCAGCTACCTTTTTCATAACCCAATTAGAGATGCTTCTTTTCTTTCCTTCTTCTTTCCCTTTCTTTTTTCTTTTTAATTTTTTCTAAATAAAATTGATAAAATTCCAAACATTATTTCTTTATTTTCCATCTTTTTCCCATTTTGTGCATAAGTTTAATATAGAAAGGCTTTATATTTATATCATAACATCAAGCTTTAATGTTTATCTAAATTGAACCTGCTCTTCTTTCTCACAGTCATTCATTCTCCTTCCTGTCATTCTCATTTGAAGCTCCAAACCAAAAGAGCAAGGTCAAAGAACTGAATTTCCTCTCCCGCTTCTTTTTATTTTTATTTTTTTTTTTCTTTTTTCATTAAAAAGATTGAATTTTGGTTCATAGTTTCTATAGTAATCACTCATCTGGGTTATTGCTCCTCCTTTTTCTCTTCTCTGCTTTTGTTGTTCTTCAGTGCAAGTTGTGTAATTCAGTAGGGTCTACAGTCTACACTTAGCAGCAAAATTAAGCGTTGTGGAGGGACAAAGTCGGTGGCTTTTGGTGAATTTTATTTGGTGGGTTCTGTTTGATTCTTCATTTAAAAGGTTAAGTCTTTATAGGATTCTTTACAAATTTTCCCTTCAATTGGGTTTAATAAGTGAGGAGGGATTATTCTGATTCGAAATTCAATGCCATTTCCATTTGGGTCATTCTGAAACTTCATTTTCCATTATTACCAAAAACCCTCTTTTCCCTATTTCTGTTTTGCCCCATTTCCCACCCTTTAAATTCACCAAATTTCAACTCTTTCTTACCCTTGAATCTCAAGCTCAAAAGGGTTGCCTTATAATCTAAAAAGCTTAAACCTTTGAGAGAACAGAACCCCAAAAAAAGAAGAGGAAAAAAAAAACAAATGGGTGCATTATATCCAGCTTCCTTGTTCTCAAATTCAAGTTATAATTGGCTGTTTGAAGGGGATAGCAAGAGCAGCAACATATGGACCAAGGAAGAGAACAAGGAGTTTGAGAGAGCTCTTGCAATATATGATGATGGGACACCAGATAGATGGCTAAAGGTGGCTGCTATGATACCTGGGAAATCTGTGTGGGATGTGATGAAGCAATATGAGGAGTTGTGTGAAGATGTGAGTGATATTGAGGCTGGTTTGGTTCCAATTCCTGGTTATATGGCCTCACCTTTCACTTTAGAGTGGGTTGATAACACAAGGTTTGATCCTTTCAGAAAGAGGTCACCTACTCTGCTGGCTAGGCCTCCTGAGCATGAGAGGAAAAAGGGGGTGCCTTGGACTGAAGATGAACATAGGTAACAAAAAAATTTCAACTCATTTTAATATAATCTTATGAGTTTAAGTTAGAATTTTGATTGTCTAGTTTATGGTAATTCTTTAATTAGTGAATGTTTGTTTGGTATGAATCATGGATTATGTTAGGGTTTGTATTTGCTAGTGATACTTTATTGTTGATGCTTAAGAGGGAAAGTATACCCTTTAGGAGAGGGGGGGGGGGGGTGAGGGAGGATAAGGCCTAAGGGGAAATTCGTCTCTTTGAAACTATTGAAACTCGAACCTAGTTCGTTAGAAACTTGAACCGAGTTCTTCTAAGGAACAAGTGAGGGGTGCGCCACTGCAGTAGTGCAGTTCCCACTCAACTACTCCAATTCTTCTTGTTGATTGTTGCAAGAAAAGAAAGTCTAAGTGATTAAAGATGGAATTATCTTTTTGCTGGTCATGGCAACTTATCCTTCTAATATGAACTTTAGTTCAGAACTTTGAGTATAATTGATCAGTGGCTATCAAGTATTTAGGCATATTAGGTTCTGGGAAGCCATTTTGCATATTGATGTTCTAATTTCACCTTGATTTTTGCTAGAGTAGCTTTTATGGGTATGCTCTTCCAATTTGATCACAATTGAAGTTCAACTTGATGTGAAATTGATCCATGACATATATTTCAGGACTAACCAGTGATAAGTTACTAATCCAGAATCATATGATATCATGTTAAGGTGGATAAAACAACTAAGTAGTTTTAATTCAATAAGAATTACATGGCCATCTTCATCTCCATGCCCTGCGGTTGTCGAAAAGTTAGTAATGACCAAGTTTTTGCAGGCGGTTTCTACTGGGTCTCCAGAAACACGGGAAAGGAGACTGGAGGAACATATCTCGGAACTTTGTCATCTCAAAGACACCAACTCAAGTGGCTAGCCACGCTCAAAAGTACTTCCTGAGGCAAAATTCGGGTGGGAAGGATAAACGAAGACCTAGTATCCACGACATCACCACAGCTAGTCTTACTGATGCTTTGCCAACAGTGTCAGAGACAGATCAAAAGCCTAAATCACTGCTAGACCACTCTAGTTCATTCCCATTGCTGCATAAATCCATCAGCATTATGCCTAAGATGCTGCTTGATTGGAGTAATTCTAGTGGTGAAGCTTTGATGGTCTTCAATGCTACTCATGGAAGGCAGAATTTGTACAGTACTGCTTGTCAAGGAGCTTATGTAGGATCTAATTAGAGCATCAGAAGTTTAGAATTTGAGGCCCCAAAACATGGGAAAACTGGTAACTTAATTCTCATAGTTTTTTTTTTTTTGTGTGTGTGGTACATTATGTGTCTCAGGCTAAGTACATAGTTTGTAGACATTAATAGAATGTAAAAGTGTCTTAAATCTTTCGAGGGCTATTATGGATGTATATTACAATTATGAAATCTTTTTTTGAGTCATGACCATATTGTCGATTTGGAAGTATAATGTATGCATGCTTGAAGCTAATTAGTCTACAATCTGGAAGTTCATTGTCTATTTGTCTGCATGCTTTAAATTTCAGCAATTTTTGAGCATATATGTTTGCCAATAGCTATTCACCTACAAAGGTACCGCGTCGAATTCCAACTTTCTTAATGATTATTCCCAAGACTCGATTTTTATCATTCTCTAAAAAGCATAAGGCTAATCAACTAAAAAGAAAAACCATCTTTTAGTTTGCGACGAGACACAGAGTTCATACAAATGAATTTTCGAGCCAGATCTTAATTATTACTTTCTAAAAGATTTACCAGTTAATCTGATGGGTTTTTCACCAACGGTTACATCACATCAAACAGCAATGTTCCCTACCAAATGGAACTCTACTGTTACTGTCCAAAACAAAGGTGAGAAAACATACAATAGGCTATATGAACTTATGAATATGATTCAATCAAGGTGGAGTTCCTTTTCTATTCTTCCTCTTTTTTTTCTTTTTTTTTTTTTTTTCTTTTTTGGTAGGATTGTGACCTACAAAAGAAGAATCTAGACAAGTAGGGTTAATCAGCCATGTCAGACCAAAAAGCTGCAGCCAAATTAGCTGACTGAAGGAGGGGCACCCTTTGGGGAAATTTCCTCAGGAGGATCTGATCACTTGCTGGTATTTTTTTTTTTTCTTTTCTCTCTCTCTCTTTCTCCAACATGCATATGTAAAAGACCTTTGAGCCATTGGTTTGATTATAGTGCATCCAACATGGCCAAATTGACTAACCCTTCATGGCAATCACTTACTCATTGGGGTGACTCTGAATTCCACTATATATGATCCAACCAATTGTGCACCTTCTACTTAGAATTTATCACCTAGGACATGTAAGAGAGAATAACTTTTACTCCATCTTTTACTAGTAGTATATAAGTTTTTAGTTACCTTTCACCAAACTGATTCTTTGAGCCCAATCAGCTTTGTAAACAATTAAATAAATTACTTAAGACAAGGAGCAACAATATTATTTAATGTCTGATCAGGCTTCCATCTAGGATGGGAATTTGGCAGTGTAACACTCGGATCGCTTCTCTATTGTAAATATTATTAAAATTTTCTTTTTGGCTTACGATGAAAAGTATAGTTAGCTAGCATCTTGTAAATTTGAGTTTCTCACCCTATTTCTACTACAATCTACTTACTTCACCTTCTCTATCTACTCATTTTCAGCTTCTAAGAAGCTAAGAACACCCCGTAAGAGGTCAAGAAGCACTTCAATTTGGAGCTTCTGCTTTTTGGTTTGTAAAGGATATTTTTAGCTTATTAGAACTAGAAATGGGAAGGTAATGGGGTTAGATTGTGATGGAAAATAGGTAGGGGAAGAAGCTAAATCTTTCAAGAAATTAGGCCAAACACATTTTAAATTAATTTTAGACGGAGCAATCCATTCAAACTGCCTCATGTATGGAGAATTTCTTTTGTAAATATATATAGGTTTAATCAATTAATCCAAGCCATGCAAGTCACTCATCGATACTTTATTGGACAAGAAAAAGAAATCTTCCAAGTTTGTCTTCTCGTGTCCAACCCAAACTCCCATTTTGGACTTATTACGGCTTTAACTAGAGACTAATCTCACAAATCACTACTAGTTTTCTCAGCATTTTTGCCTTCCTGCTCATTGAGATACTGTCCAGCAAGTTTATAATTCAGTTTCTCTTGAGTTATAAATTCATAGAAATTAAAGAAGGTAATACACCTTGATGATATTAAGGTAGTACTGTATTTCAAGCCATTCAAGGTTCTCCTTGACTAATACTCCTTGGATGAGCTTATAGCTAGACAATTAGAACCTAAGGTATAGTGGGATATACTCACTAGTTCCAACCACTGGGCTATTATGATTTATTTGGTAGCTAATGACACTTAGACAACCTTCTCATTGCCATATGCCATTAATATAACAGAAAGAGAACTATGTCCAAAAGAAGTAGATTCAAAAAAATATAAATAGAAAGATAATTGAAGAGCTTCAATTATAAGTGTTTGGGCAATAATTTAACTACTTTTTGGATGGATTCCTTTGAGTTACAAAACAAAGGGTTTTAGACCAACAATATGCTCAGTCCATACTTTAGACCCTATTTTGTGGGAACAAAGCATCTTTTAATTTGCTATCTCCATTATATTACTAATAACAATGGAAAAATCTTGACTATTCCTTAGCTTTCAAATGGTTTATGAATTAGCAATAGCTTATCATTAACTTTGCATTATCTTGAGTTAATATACCTTATTGATTCCCTCTTCTGTTACATGGAACAATTCTCTTCTCTTTAAGCTTTGAATTTTTGAGCAATGCATGTTGTATTCAGGATTTGGAAGGTGCTGGATTGAAGATAAGGAAAGAACTGGATCTTTGCAACAACTTTCGGTTCTAAACTAATCTTTCTTTACTTGCAGTTTTGCATTGCGATTGGATTGATCCCTCGACAAGATAAATACGCGATTTATTCAAGATTCTTATTCAATTTAGCAAGATAATCTAAAATCCAGTTAGAATCATATATGTGATCAATTGAAGGTCACAGTTCTTGGAAGAGAATTATGCATTTAAGTATCACAATCACAGATCAAAAGAAATATACTGCAGGCATCTGCAACTAGTGCTGGAACTCTTTTAAATTTGCTTATTTGTAACAGTATGTTTGAGTAGTGAGAAATCTTTAACTATATATGGCTATCCCCTTGTCTTCATTAAAGAAGAGTGTTTTCAGCAACTTCACCAGTAAATTATTAGTACTTTTCACCTGAGTTAGGAAGTTGTCACTATGATAATTAGAGGCTCTACTAAAGGCTTGAAACAAGAAGTGCTTTTAATTATGTTTGGATGCCCTTTTTTTTAATGTTTATCTTGAGTTGTGACAAATAAGAATTGCTTATTATAGTTGACTTTACTCAGTTATGAGTATTAAGGTATGTATATTTCAATTGAAATGTGTTGAAATTGAACTGAATTAAAGAGGAACTAAATGAATATTAGAATATGTGAAAGAAAAAGCAAGCAAGTTGCAAAGTAGATTTCAATTGAACTGAACACATAATTGATATGTTGAAATAAATACATCCTAAGAAATGTAGTTTTAAGATAACATGAGAAATGTCCTTTGTCTGTATTACTCTCTATCACAAAAATTCATATCAAGCGGTCTGATATATCATGCGGAAGTACTAAAAGCCTATGAAATAATACTGGTAAACTAAAAATTGATATTGACGACCCAAAAACTAGTATTACTTTTTTCTCAGCCAATACCACTCCAGTACTGAGGATAGTTAATCAAGTGAAAAACAACCCCATATGTATTCTTTGAATAACTGGTTGCCCAATTACTTTCAAACATCTCAAAAAATTGAAAAAGCAATTACTGTAAAACACATGGAGTAGTAAGCAACTCAACATCCAGCAATAGAAATTTAATAAATAAACAGAAAGAAAAAAAAAAAGAAAAGAAAAGAAAACCTTGTGCTTCCTAAAGTGCTGTGAGTGTTAATATTATTGTATGGGCTTCTGGTTGCTGTTGTTGAAACTGGCATCATATGTCACTGCAGCAATATGACTTCCTAATGCCCATCCATTTCACTTTTAATGTATACCAAGCCAAATTAAGGGGAAAAAAAAGACAAATAAAAATCATTTATTATAGTAGTATTAATTTATTAAGACACATAGCTAGAAGATAAAAGTTGCTGAATGGCAACATGAACCAGTAAAGTTTTATTCTATTTCTCATCAACCTTTTTCTTTGGTAGAGGACAAAGATCCCACAACTTATTTAGTTCTTATTTGTTTAACAGTTATAGAAATGCAAATTGCACATATTGGGAAAAAGCACATTATTACCCAACTTTATTCTAAGATTGATGAACCTTTTTAAAGTAGACTATGACTACACCATAAGCTTTCAAAACACACTTAATGGCTATCTAACAGTAGTGCTTTTTTAATTGGAAGAATAAACAACTAGTGCTGCCTCTCCAGATTTTGCTAATAATTCTCTACTCTTTTCTTTTTTCTTTATTTTTTTTTTCTAAAAAATAGAGAATAATTTTGATTTCACATCCCATCTTCTGTAACAAAAAATTAAAATCATATATACCTTGGATCTACTTGCTTAATTTTTGTTTCTCCTTGTTCATTCCATAGTAGGCGCAAACAACAACACAATACAATTACATATAAATGAACAGTGAGGAGAGGGTGAGTTGATAGTCATCCCTCGAATTCTGGAAATACCTAGGTTCATGGCCTCATACCCCCGCTTTGGGGCTAATTTAATGATTTATTTTCCCTTTCTTATAGGGCTCATGGGATTATAGGGGTCATATCTGATAACCCTTATCACTTTTAAAAATATATACATTATATATATAACAGGAAGAACGAATATGTGACCAACTAGCTTAATTTATAAGTAAAATAGTAGTAACAATTAATTATGTAGTCAGCCATTACTGGATGTGTCAATCCTGCATGGCACGTAGGAGAAGCAGAGTAATTGAGCACTGATATTTATTCATTGCTTCCAACATTTTTTTTTTTTTTTTGAGTGGTTGCTTCCAACAATATCAAAACTACCAACAATATGGACTGAGAGGTTGACATACTATTAAAATGCCAAGTAATGTAAATGCAGGCTGCATTTGCAAATTAATTATACAACAGAATGAGCATTAAACTGTTTGTACACTCCAAGTTCAGGCACACAAAAACAGAAGAAAGGAGGAAAAAGAAGAAGAATGAGACCGCGATACAAGAACTCTATAACGATAAAAACATATCTGCGTTTTCTGACAATCAGAAACAGACTTGTTCATTTGATTTCTGTATGAGAACAGACTGTATGTTATATATGGTCTGAACTTGTGTTAGAAAACTTGATTACATCCAAACATGTAACAAAAGTAAACAAGTAGATGTAAATTCTCCATCAGTGTGCTGGGGTAATTAGTTGATGAAATAGAATCAAAATATTCTAGTACTGACAACTGAAATCTTGTTTTTGTTGCTAGGGACAGACACTAAGTTTTGACAACTGAATTCTTTAACAGAATGTATGATCAAAGAAAATACAGTTACTACAATATTGGTACGTTTCCAGATTGCCATATTTTGGACAATCAAAACCTTAGAAAATCCTGTCAACCAGTATCAACATAAGGTGGGAAATGAAAAACAGAGAACTGCATCTAGTGCCTACTTGATCAAAACATTACACTTGTGCACGTCAGAAATGGTGAACCTCAAGCAAGCAATCATCCAAGTATGGCAGTTGGCACCCCAAGGATAAATGAATTGGCGTTTGGCGACACTTTTTAATGCAGAATCTGTAAGCTCAAACTTCAGATAGATCAACCATGTAACATGATAAGAGACTGCAAACCAACAGAAAAAATGGAAACGAGAAGTTTTGTATAGAACAGATAGAAAATGTATTTGGAGCACCTTGAAATTTTTATTAGTACATTTATGACAAAAGTACATTTCACAAAGTACAGAACAAGCTGTTAGGAGTATAGATCTTATTTTGTAGGACAATCCCATCAGTCTTGTATCAGAAGGCAAACTTCAAGGCTGTGTACCTTCAGCATGACGACCCAGAAGACGTATTCAGCCAGAGCATCCAAAATCACGAAATACAGACAAGCCAACAAGAATACAAGTTAAAGAAATTCAGAAAAGAAGTTTTGTCTAACAAATCTGGGGAAAAAAAAATGGTCTTAACAACCAAAACTCTCTTCAGAATAAAGAAGACATAAATTTTTTGTATAAACAGGACGTGAAGTGGAGCATGTGTAAGCAGGCATATAATGACATCTACCCCTTTGTAGGCCGATATGATGAGAAAAAGATTAGTTTGACCCAATGGATGAAGGGTCTGTTCTTTTCGTCTTGTTTTTTCCAGCATTTTCCAGCAAACTCAACAATCAGCAAAAAGTTCCAACATTCTCCAGCATTCCCCAACATTTTCCAGCTCCAGCACTCCAAAAACCCAACGTAAAGAACAGACCCGAAGAGGTAAACTTGTCAAACAAAAAAAATGAACATATGTACAGGACTAGGGCTGCCAGGCCAGAGGGTAGACAGCTTGTGGATGGTCTGTTCTGTTTCCAGCAAGTGAATAATACGCCACAATATGCGATGGATGATCAACCCGTACAGGTTGGCCATTTTGATCACCATTAACATCGTATTGGTCCCCGGGAATAAGCTCAATGTTCCAATACGGGCGTGCCATTTCTAGGATATCAACAATACCCATCTGAGATGCTCTGTATCCTTGTACCCACATGTACCTCAGAGAAGCAAGTTGTGTTGCAGCAACGGCCAATGCACGCTCTGTAAAGCAACAAGCCCTCATTTCAAGCTTTTGCAGGCTAGGGCAGCCCTTGGAGAATTCCAGAAGTCCTGCATCAGTTTCTCCAACATAACCTAAAAGCATCCACCTTACATTTCGACTGAACTGGCCAATATAACCGAGACCCACATCAGTCAAGCCTCCCTGCCTGACATACAATGCAAATCTCTGCATGTTTTGACAACCCTGTAGAAGAGCTCGAACTCCATTGTCAAGAGGCAAATCGGTAATTGTATCTTCTTTGTCAAGCAAGACAAGTCGGAAATCATTGAGATTCTTCAAGTTCGCACCTATATGTTCTAAAGCTTCATTTGTTATATCAGACACATAAACAGCTAGGTATTCCAGCTCATGGCAGCCCTGCGCTACCGCTATTAATCCCCTTTGCGTAACTGCACCTGGTTCATCACCCTCTTGGTCATCTGCCCCTCGTTCAATGCGAAGCCTCTTTAGTCTCTTACAAGTAGAAGATACAACCTCCAAGCCCTGATCGCTAATTACATTCGTTGTCTGTTGACAAGAGCACACAATAACAAGGTGAGGCAAAGCAAAAAGGAAGTGTTAGAAGTCCAAAGCTTTCATCATTCCATAAGTACTTTATTTCTACAGTCAGTCAAAGGCCCGATACAGACCAATCAGCCAAACCAAAAAGGATAATACAGAGATATGCACACAAACATGACAAGAGCAATTGAGGGACCAAAAGAAAACAAGAACTTGAAACGCTTTATTTATCAGTTAGTGGCTCGAGCCAAATTTGAAAACTTTTGTCCAACAAGACAATCCGCCTAAAAATAGATCTTGAAGTAATGGCATACATAACTAAATAAGTCAGGATTTGAGTTTGAAGAACAAATAGAGTACCAGAAACTTAGTCATTATAAAGAGTCATAATTTGATATATTAATATGAATATAAGGTTAGGAACCACTTAAAGAAACAAGTTAACTTAGTCGTAAGATATCTAAACAAATAGTGCACAAACACATGCAGGCAGCAGATGATAACAAGTGCAAAAGAAAGAAATGCATAAACAAAGAGGAAACAGAAGAACGTACCTCTAGAACTTCTAAATTGGGGCATCTACGAATCAGGTCACAGTGGCCATCACAGCTAAGCATTGCATAAACAAGGTCCAGCTTCCTCAGCATATGTGCAACCGGAAAAAGTACAGGCACTTGGACTTCCGCCAAGAACATGAGGCCCACAGAAGTCATTCGAGCAGGAAATATGATATTGGCATACTGATCAAATCCTTCACTAACAGAACCCCCACAGAATTCTTGCAATTCTGTTGCTAAACGAAAGAAGCTTACTAGATGGGCAAGATCAGTATCACCAATTTTGACAGAGACTAAAGGACAATTTTTGGCGAGAAGCTCAAGATCTTCAACACTGATTTTCTCCACAAAAGTCATATAGAAGTTTAGTGTCTCAAGAACTGTATTGTTTAATGCCAGCTGGTGAAGCCATTCCCCAGTTCTATCATCAATACTGCTGTCTTCCAAAAACAGTGTTCTCATATTCCTACATTTACAGAGAACAGTTCACAGAACTGATCAGTTTCAAGGCTACCATATAGTACTAAGTTCTATCAAGAGCAAAAACACGTAGGCATGTATACATGCTTAGGTGCATAACTTATGTAGGTAGCTTTCTGAGCCATAAAATTTACTGAAAGAAGAAAAAAGAGGTAGGCTCCTATACATGTCCCTGTAAATGACATGTCACCAAATCTTAGATGATGACAGAACAGCAACCTAAAGCACTTAGAGTGACTAATGCAAAAACATGATTGCAGAAAGCACAGCGAGAAGATACATCAAGAAAGAGCACAGAGTAACAACAGCATCTTCCAGTATGATCCTCCCTCATGCGAGGTCTTGGGAAGTCAAGATGTATGCAACTTTAAGCCTGACTTATGAAGATTAGTATAAAGTGTTATGGATAAAGATTCCTCAGAAAGAGGAATGAGTTTTCACTACCAATCCTTCCTCATAACTGCTTCAGTTATAGTGGGAGAGGTTAACTTTTCCAGCAGTCCCAAACTCAGGGTGCCCTCTATTTTAGTAGATCCAAGATACAGGAAGCTATTGCCTATTATCTATCATCTTTCTGGAGCTCCCTCCATCCTAGGCATTTCAAGCCTTATATCAATCCTTCACTTTGTATATTTATATTATCAGCAACTGATTCTAAGAAAAGGCTCATAGTTTCTTGAGTGTCTAATGGGGTCTGGTCTACGTTGGACATTTATAGACCCTGCAAAGCATTATCGAGGAGGAAAGAAAGGGGAAATTAGGGGAAAAAAAGTTTAAAGAAAAAAGAAAAAGAAAAAGAATGGAAGTTCTTAACATCATGACTTCAATATTATTTGTTAGATCAAAAATAGTAGCAGATTTCACACAAGTTAATGATTAAGCCAAGTATATTTCATGCAGTCTAATTAAGACGTTATTATTTGGAAAGCAAGGAAAAGCAAAAACAGATAGAAAAACTATGACTTATAAGTGTCATGACGTCATAATGAGCACTAGATAAAAGGACCCCTTTTTTACCTGGAAAAAAAAAAAAAAAAAGGATAGTAGCAGAGTTCATACTAGTTACTTGTCATGCCAAGTGCACTTGCTGTGGTAAGTCAGAATTATTGATCCTGGAATACATGTTATGGAATCGGAAAGAAAGGAAAGGTAGGTACAAAACGGTCAAGCTTAACATCATCACCAAAACAATGTTCATTAGATCAAGATAGTAGCAGACTCCATATGTGTTCCAGTAACAGCAGTAAATGCATTCTTTCAACTAAAATTCAAATATTTATAACGGAATTAGCAAAAAGATTATTGTTTTACTTCCGAACGAAATCTGACAGTAAAAANAAAAAAAAAAAAAAAAAAGAAATTGACATTAATTAACACATTGTTGGCAGTAATTTCTGTGTCTTTCTTGCAACTCCACATGGCAATCACATTCCACTAAATGAATACCTAGCATCCTCTTTACTTGCATTTAGTCATTTGACAAACTCTTATAAGAAGCATCATTTCAAAAGTCATAGAAGTTTGGTTGGAGTATTATTTAGTAGTTTACTTATTATCCAACAAGTTGTAGTTAGCTAGCGTTTTAAGAAGTTGCTAAGTCTTGTAGTAGGATAATATCTTATAAGGTACTATTATTTGTTAGTTGCCTAATTATTTAGGAAAGCTAAAGGTTGAGTTGTAAGAGAAATTATAATTGTGTTAGGTTTCCTAATAGCCAGTAGTTGGGCCTATAAATATAGGTCTTGGCCAACACAGGAGTTTCAACAAACTCGACCACATAATTGAATAATAATACTCGAACACAAAATACAAATTTTAATTACTAATTCTAGAAACACAAAATATAAATTTCAATTACTAATAAACCAATATGTCAAGTGAATTATAACTCAAGCAATTGAGCATCATTTGTATAGGAAATGAAGGCAGCGGAAGCTCTGATATCCTACCCTTACGTACAATATAGGGAACCACTTCAATAACTAAAAAGTCCAATCTTTAGCACATCAATAATAATAACTAAAAATACTATCTGAAACTAAACACACGGTCCTAAGATTACACCGTCCACGTCCCCAAAAAAAAAAAAAAAAAAAAAAAAAATCAAAATCAAAATCTCCATTTATTGTCAATTCAATTGAAGAAGAAAAAATGAAAAACACAGCCACTACTGAGAATCCGTTCATACTGCAAGCTCATAACTTCACAAAAAGACTTGCAAAATAATAGGGAAGCAATCAATCAAAGTATCAAAATAGAAAAAAAAGTAAATTCTTCCCTTAAAAAAAAAAAAAAAAAAAACTACTTACATCCTAAATAAAAGTAAAACAATGAAATCTTACTTGCAAGACCGGGTAATATGCAAAAGTCCATCAGTGCTGAATCCAGAGCACTTATCCAGCTTCAATGATTGAAGAACACGGCCCTTAGCAGCAGCAATAATCTCAAGATCCTCGTCTTTAACAATCATTCGCCGAAAATGAAGCGAATGAAGGCGAGGAAAAGAGCCAAGGGTATCGACCCAAGGCCTCACATAACCTCCCCAATCTTCCGGTATCAAATTAAACATAGCCGCCCTCGGCTTCCCCTTGAGCTTCAACGAATCGATGTTCGGGAACCGATCATGGAGCCGTTGAGGCGTGGTTGTGTAACACAGAGCGATGGTGATGTCGCGCCGTGTTAGTCGATCTAGCTCGTACCACCGCCGGCATACCGCCGATATCGCCGCCCGGTCCCGAGGATCCTGGAGGTACGGCAAGATGCACTCCAGGATTTCATCCGACATCGCTCTCCGGCTGTTCGCCATATAGCCGGAAAAGCTCCAAATCGGAGAAAAATCAATCAAATTAAAACTTCAGTTCAGTGAGCTGAGGTGTTGGCTTATTTCACCTAAATGACCCCAAGTTTACCTAATAAGTAACGAACAGCCGATTTCGAATACAGATCTAGCTCAACAACGATCTCATACTTCAGTAAAAGAAAAACAGATCCAAGTATTGAAGAGAATCTGGAACTGGAACCCTAGAAATGGAGCTGAACAAGCTCGAGCTTAAGAGGAGAGAGAAAAATGGCGGAGAAATGGTAGTTGGGTGTGCTACGGACAGGGCAAGTGTTTTCTCTCTGGTCTTTCTTGCTTTCTCTCTCCTCTGTTTTCTGTGTTTCTGTTTCTGTTTCTGTTTCTGTTTATCTCTCTCCTGATTTGAAGATGAAGATAGAGAAATTTTTTGTTGTCCTCAAGTGGCCAATGAGATAAGGGAAGGTCCAGAACAATAAAAAGGGGAAGTGGAGTTTGTTTTTACATTTTCCAAATAATTATTGTTATTACCAGAAATTCTCAACTTTGGGAGATGTTGAAAATGATTCTCAAGAGTGCGTGGCAGGTGATTAATGGGAGTATATGTTGACTTTATTAAGACAAAATAAGTACAGTAACTGGAGTATCAAACTTTACTTACTTCCTCTAGAACTAACCGGTTGGCTGTCTGTGACCCGAACCGAAAATACTTGATTCGGTTTTTTGGGCTCGTAATAAAAGAACGATTGAGAAATGGTTAAATGTTTTTAGAGCAACCAAAGATATACCTAACACGGTAAATACGAGTTAACACCTCTGGAGGGTACTCATCTTTCACTTTTTGGTGATTGAGTACTCATCTTTTTTTTTTTTTTTTTTTGGTGATTCAAGGTACTCACTCTAATTTCCGGTGGCTTCATGCTGACGTGGCAGCCGGACTAATTAAAAAAATCAATTTTCCCCTTTAATTTCTTTTTTCTCCCCAAAAGGCCCCTCTCTCTTCCCTCCTTCAGTGTAAAAGTGAACCTTCAAATTCTTATTCTCTCTCC
>BSSO01000418.1:0-34420 GCA_030267885.1 Mesembryanthemum crystallinum
ATTCATGGTCAAAGCGCCGTGTTGGAGACCGTGCATAGTTTGGGCGACAAGATTTTAGTGAAACGGAGGGAGTACTGTATTGATGACCAAAAACTAGTATCACTTTTCTTTTTTTTTTTTTTCTTTTCTTTTTTTTTTACCTGGTGCCACTCCAGTATTTTTTTTGCCTACACATACAGTACTATTTTTCCTTTGCCCATTACTTGATTGATATATCAGACGGCCTGATAAAAAAATAATTATTTGTATAATTGCTAGTATATGGACTATGGAGTATATAATATAATACTATACAATATAAATAATAAGGTACATAAAAGGTGTATTAGTATTAATTATAATCTTTAATGTTTCTCAGATTGTCCCAATTCTAGTAATGTAGAGTTTTTCAAATTTTGTGTGTTGAAACTTGGAACGAAATGGCCAAAACATGGAGAGTATTATATACTAGTTTAATCTATGATGATAGGAGTATACTTAAAATATATGAATAGAAAATCCAATTTCCCTAAAGCTAGTTTTAGGAAGGGGACTTGATTATTTGATGGAGGTCAAATGTCTCTTCCATGGCTTTTTTCTCACACTATATATGATAATTTTATTCTTGAGTTATGAACCTTATGCATAAATACCCTTCTAGAGCCGGCTTAAGCTTCCCAACCAACCTTATTAAACGAGTCATCCACTATGTGTTGCTCAATAATGCCAAGTTCGCATATACGTAAAGTCTTGTGTGATCTTGATTCATAAGTTGTAGTCAATTTTCTAAAGTGAAGAAGTTATCCCTCTAAAGTTAGGAGTTACCCATTTGTAGCGTAAGTGCTATCTTTATAGAGCTTAAGAGTCATCTCTTTAAAGCATTAAAATTGCCCATTTAAAGATTAGGGTCATTCTTTGAAGTGTAGGAGTTGCCTTTTAGGAGTTCGCTATACGATTGACCAAATTCATGCAAGACCTATGCTCTTATAAATAGGCTTTGAAGTTAAGTTCAATATTTAAATTGAAATTATAAGAATATTTACTTATGACAGTTCTAAGACTATGAAATCATTAAAATAAGTAGACTAATGATAACATCTACAGTACTAATGATAGTATTTTGGAGGATTTACTCCAATACTTTTAATTGAAAATGAGTTATTTTTCATGCACCTTTTATTTTTTGCATTTGGATATGATACGATTATCCTATTAGATTGGTTTGGTCATAACTTTATCTTTAACACATTTAAGTTTTCAATCAATCATACTCCATCCGTTCTACAAACAAGGTGACGCTTGGTTTTGTGCAACTCACATTGCGCAACTCACATATATGTGAGTTGTAAAAAACCAAGCGTCACCTTCTTTGCGAAACGGAGGGAGTATTTAGCAACCATTGTTTATATGGACATTGATGGCATTGGGCAAATACTTGGTTACTCTCATAGCCTATTCCCCATAAAAATAGGCCACAATGGGCCTTGTGGCCCATTATTGTTATTTTCATGGACCGGGTTCAAAAAACTACTGTAAATTGTTTATGAATATAAATTGAGTAAATTCACGGGTATTCAAGTTTGACTTGTCTTGAATAAGTTTCAAAGTTATGTCCATATTCGTTTTACATAATTAGTTAATGAATAAGTTTTGACCGAGTATATTTATTACTTCAATATATTGATTCATTTACGTCCCTAACATGAGCACAATAAAGCTAAGATAGATAAAACATGTTTAACAGATTAAATATTTAGTTTACTTATAATTGATTTGTCAATTGATTCATAGAAAGACGCATAGGCCGTTGGAGTTTCAGAAGATTCACATATCCCATCTCATTGCAATCAAATAGTTTGACAAATCTAACCAAAGACTCTTAAAGAACACAATGAGCTAAGAATCATATACATTTGAAGTTACAAGGAATACAATTTACAGAGGGAATTAAGTTAGAGATAAAGGATAGAACTTTCATAATTCATATCATTCATCTTTACATTCACAAAAATCCTTACAATAAACACTTGAAATTACATCCAAATAATGATTCAAAGCTTCTCTAATTAGCAAGCATTACTATCACCTCCAGGTGTGTAGATCAATGCGTGCCCATACCCTGCATCAATCAACAACAATTTATTTAGTTAAAGCTCCCTTCTAATTTATTCGTGAAATACCCGAGTTCGTACGTTAGGAGGTGCCCTTTAGCCACGTCCAAGGATAAACTCCTTGCAGACACCCAAAAAAAAAAAAAAAAAAAAAGCTCCCTTCTAATATATTTCCTAAATGATAATGTCTTGGTATATTTGACCAATTAACCAAATTCATACTGGTATGCCCCTATATTTATATGTGTACACCTTGTAGAATACTTGCATTACTCCAAACTATAAATTGGGTGATACTCTAAACAAATTTTGAATATTTATTGAATCATTGTAGCTAAGCAGAGTAATGTAAAACTGGGTTAGTATTGTGAGCCATGTCGACTATGAACTGCATATGTAAATACTCCCTCTATTCGGATTTGATCTTCTCAAATGCAAATTCAAGAGTCAACATTCATCAACTTTGACCACTAACCATTCAAAAAATATGATGAAGAAAAATGTACAAATATATTTGTTGGATTCCTCTCGAATATTGGTTTCAAAAGAAATCACTTATTTAACTTTAGCTATTTTATATTGTATAAACTATACATGGTCAAAAATTATTTTTGAAAATCGCAAAAAGTTCACATGAGAAGGTCAAATTCGGACGGAGGGAGTAGCTTACAACCTTGATTATTGTTCACTTTATGTAGAAAAAGTACCAACACATCATGTATAGTGTAAGTAATGGCACGTAAACCGGAGCTAGAAGTAATATGTAATATCTCATGTGTATTATGATTAGATCAACGTAGAGTTTTGCATAAACTTAATTATATGGTAGGTCAAATTGGAGTCACCTACATGATGTGAAAAAGTAGTAATCCATTAAATTATCTTATCCTCAGATTATTTATTTGAGCCGTATTCAATTTTACATGTTAGTTTTTCTCTCATATAGTTATATCACTGTTTATTTAGCTTAGTTTAGTAAAAGTAAGTTAAAGAGAATATACCCTAAATATGAGATTCCCTTATTCAAAAAGTATGTAAAAGTCACATTTTATGAGTTGGTCCATACAATATAATACTATTTGAAATCAAATTTTCTTTTAAGAACTTATTTAAAGAATAATAAGGAGATGGAATCAATTACTATAAATTACTAGAAAAGGTACTACTAGACATATCCGAGCTGATAACTAACCATAGAATGATAAGTATGATCTGTGTGACTGTGGTGGTCTGCACCATGGTGGTGGCCGGTGTGGCCACCAAAGGGGCGGTGAAGGATGCTATCAAAGCGATCAGCCGCCTCGTCATGGCGGCGGCCATAACACTGAAGGACGCTCAAGACTAGCCCCGCAATGAAAATGATACAACCTACGATGATGAACATAACAAAGAAGATATCCATTATAATGCAATGCTTGTTTAGCTTGTTCACATTCGCTCTTTGATTTGGCTTATAGGTACTCTTATTTGGAGCAACATTTATGTACTTGTATAATAACAATATTTGCATTTAAATAGGGAACGGGAAAATTCAGAAGAGTGTGTATTACTCTTTCTTGTTTCTCTGTTAAGGGATTGAATTAGTAGCGTAGAGTTTTTCAAATTTATGTGGTGAAAGAATTGGCCAAGATGAGGATTGAAGACAATGTCTAGACTAACAAATGGGTCATTTTAAACGGTGTTGGAATTTGAGAAACATGACGCTAGAGTCAAACTTGTCAGAAAGAACTTAAACGGTGTTGAGCCAACTAAAGCCGAAACTCAACATGCGGCCTAACAAACGGGTCCTTTTATCATTAGTATTGCAAGCTCTTCGGATGTGTCACCAAATTTTGTCTATAAAAAGACGTATAAGGATTACAAAATTGACCTTTTTAAAACCGGATTGGATGCCGAATCGGCGCTCTCATCAGTTCGATAGTTCAATTGGTCCAACTTATTAGACCGAACTCAAAAACCGGATGAGTTCATTATACAAATAACAAATACTATAAACAATAGAAAGAAAATATAGGTAAACAAGATAGAGTAATAAGCTTATTAATTTCAAATCCAAAAATGACTTGGATAGAGAAAAGAGAAGAAAAAGACATTTGTAACAATAATGTTGATACTTGTCTCACAGAGATGAAAAAGGAAATTCACTTCACAACGGTTGTCCCACATCGACCACTTACTGAAAACTACTCATCGCTTACGTCTATAAGTACAAGCCGGTGGGTGTCATTCAAGCACTACTTTTTATCGCTCTAGGGTTTCGCCTCAAGAACTTAATAGACAGGTCAGTGAATCTCCTAACAAAAGCAGTTACAATGAACAAAGTTGGGCCATCTGGTAACAAAGGAGGAAAACGCTGGGACGAAAAGGGCCGATGTGGGATACTCCAGTTAATTGTTTCGTTTGAACCCCAGAAGATTAATTCACTCCAGTTTCAGTATGTTGAAGAAGATGGCACCTTGACCATGTCTGAAGTCTTTGGCAACCCTGAGTTCGTCGGATCCGGCTTTTCCGCAGTTCTCTCTCCTCCTCTCTCAATCTCTTTCAAAACACTTGTATCATATAATAGTGGTTGCTAAATATGATTGATACAATGGAAGGAAGTGTAACAAACAAACAAATTTGAATACTAGGAGTGTAGATTGAGTAACACATTTGTGTAACAGTCTTAAACGGCTTAATATAGGGGTGAGTGATGGCTGACTTAACGACTTAGGGTGGCTTTTTACAACATCTAACATTATTATAGAGTTGCAATAAGTGGTAAGAAGTCATCCTTTAGTCACTAAAAGTAGCCTATAATCGACAAAACTCATTAGTTCGAACTAGACTTATGTTAGTCATCAAATAGGTAGATCCAATCGGGTTTGGGATGGGTAATTTCGAATTTCAGTTGGTTTTGGATGGGTCCAAAAAAAAACGTTGGAAGTTATTTTTCAATAATTTTTCCTTTTGCCCAAAAATTGTTCTATGTTTTGACAAATTGCAATGAATGTGATGCAGTGGAAGCTGGACTACCCATTCGAGCACATCACCCTAGTACGAGGTTGGTACAACAATTCCGGTGTAGAAGAACTAACAGTTTCGACCAACAAGTTAACATACACATTTGGGAAGGCTTCAGACTCTGACAACAAGAAATGGTTCTTTTATGATCTTGGAGGGCTGAACCAGTTTGGTGGATTTCATGGCACCTGCGACTCTCAATGCATCAGGTCTATTGGGGTCTACTTCAAACCAGCTATGGCATTGCAAGCTTTAATCCCCAACAGTAACAATGATGCTGCGAACGATGAAAAGACCGCTTGCTCGACTGATACGATGGGGGAATCAACTTCCTAGATAGATTCTAAACCTACTTATGGTGGAAAATTAGTCCTACATTTCATCATTTTTTTGCCCTTGTCTAAGTTCTTCTAAGTTGTTTTTTTGTCATATGGTAACACAAGTTTGTAGTGCTTGTTCTTATGTGGCTGTTTTGGTTTCACTTTGGAATATTCCAGCTTCATGAAAAGCACCCAACTGTTCGGTAACTTGGTTGACTTAAGAAGTAGAAATGCTAATTCCTAAGTTCTAATTGTTTGAGTTTGGTTCTTTGTATTTCTTGTGATACATGTTGTCAACCAAACGACCACTAAATAGACTAAAATGTTCGAGTAGTAAGTACAAAAAGCTGCAAACAACTCGACAATGTTATGAAAGGGAAAATTATCAATCACAACACCAACAGTAATCGTGAAAGCTATTTCCAGCAACCTCTTTCCTTCGGATCTCTTGTCAAAACTCTAGCAGGTAGTAAACGGAAGGGAAAAGCGGGACCTAGAAGGTTGAAATGCAACAAAAGTTGTTTCTCTTTCAAATGCACATCAGAGTAAAATCCAATAACTCCACTTTGTTGATGATGGAAGCTTAAAGCTGAGGTGTTGAGGAAGCTAGAAATTTGTTATATTGAGATTTCGAGGTTTTTTAAGATAAACTAGCATGAAACTGTAGAAATCTAGTTGCTTGCTCAAAGCAAGTGTAGTTGAAAAGATAAGATGTTAGATGGTCAAACAGAAAAGATAAGATGTTAGATGGTCAAACAGAAAAGAGGAATAAGTTTGCCAAATATACAAATACCTAACATTGATATATCTGTTTATCAATGGAAGTTCGAGATTCTTCTACATTTTCTTCAGTCTTTAACTCCAACCCACCTCTGTAACATCATTCTACAGTACTGTCATGCTTTCTCACAAGCTTACTGGGATTCCTAGTTCCTTACCACAATTAACGTCAATTTTATGCAGATCAATGGTCCAAGTACACTAACACCGGCTAGAACAGCTGCTGGGAGGAAAATTAAACTTTTTACGAACAATCAATACATTTTTAGGAGAAGCTTTAAACTCTGATACCAAGTATTACTAGTGGAACTTGGGTGGATCTTAGTTTTCATGGTACCACTGATTCTCAGAGCATGAAGTTCATTGCGGTTTACTTCAAATCACATCACTTTGGACACTAACTAGGATCCAAGAATGGATGCCACAACTGTCTTATCAACTCATAACACGAAAACCAAGTGTCCAGTACTCTAGTTTTCTACCTAATCAGCTCATATTTAAATTTGGGTTAGAAGTAGTAAAACTGGATGAAACTAAGAGGTTCACTTTTGTGTCCTTTTAGGGGTTCATAAGTGTAAGAGTACACTAGGGTTGCCGTGTTTCAGTGTTCGTGTATCCTTGAGTAATCAAATAATTTATAGATTAAAATAATCATCCAATCATAAGAGCTTGTAAAAGACTTCTTTTTCAACTGAAGCAAGTTCAAAATTATTGCCTCTTGTAGTATATTGAATTGTCAAAACAACTTCATCTTTAAATGACAACGTCACTCATCTAGTAAGGACTAAACTAAAAGAGATACAATGAACAAGACAAACCAGCACTCTGTGATTCATTGCAAGCTTGGTTTGACCAATCCATTCAATTTCCAGAGACTGTTGGTTTAGCAGCAGTGAGTTGAGGAGGTGGTTTGGATATATCTAGCATCACCCCTCTACTTCGATGCAGTAGCAGCCTCAGTTGTGGCGTTTAATGGGCATTGAGAAACATAGGGTTTGAGCTGCAAAACAAGATCCCAAGATCAATGAGTTCAGTTAAAGAACAAGTTGTAAACATGGTATACAGTTTGGTGCAAAGTAGAAAATTCAATATGTAAGTTTTAAAGAGTACAAGTCTCTGACATCATGTCGCATGAAGGTTCAACTAGTATGCAAAAAAACTAAACTGTTCATAGCTGCAGGGTAAAAGTTAAAAGCTTGCAAATGTGGCCACTGTGTATAAGAAATTTCACAAATTATCAGCAACTACAGGGTACGATCACATTTGCAAACAAAGGGAAATTTTCTGCATTAAGGCTCTTAAATCCAGGCGGCTGCTGGCTAGCCTGAGTGTGCTTTCACTCTATCCCTTGGTCGGTTTGAAGGAAGAGTGGTCTATGTTGACCATCTTCTATCTACATTATGTTTTGACAGTTACTACACCCTTTCTGACTTACGATGATGCTTAACATGAATTTTGACAGCACAGCAGCAAGTTGCTAGCATCCAACATATGAAGGGAGAATACATAAAGTTATAAAGGAACCATTCAACTTCAAAGACATTCATGATCTTGAATAGTAATTTGCATATGAAATGAAGCTGCCTTCTTTATTTCTAAATCATTCATGCAAGTGCAAACAATTCTTTCTACAAAAAAAAAAAAAAAAAAAAAAAACCGTTGCCTAGTTTTTCCTACAACAATTTTGAAAATTCTTATTTTCCAGGTTACTTACATCGCATCATTAATGTACATTTATCATCAACAAAGGCTACTCTGAAACATGCAGAGTGGACATCTCAACCCGTGCTTTGTTGGCCATTTTTCAGAAATACTCCATAAAGAAATAATGATGTTCCTACTGGCGAACAAAAAATAGTACCTTGAAATCAGTCAGATCAGGTACCACATAGTTAGGCAGCTTTTCATGAACCAAAACATAGCCACCTGCACCAATTTCAGGAAACTTGCGATAAACAAAAGGAGCTTAGACTTTTCAATCCTTCGATTCATGGAAAACTTCTTACGTAAATCATACAAAAAAAATTAGAAAATAGGGCACAGAACAGCAATGAGATAGCAAAATCTTGATGGAAAATACACGTTGGGATCAGATCTTCTAGGAACATCAGAACATGTAAACAATACATTATGGACAAACAACTGACCAAATCGAGCTACTGGCAATAACAAACACAGAGAGAGCTAGATGATAGTTAATTTGGTAGCAACACCCCTCGACGAACTTCGGGGATACTCAGGTTCAAGGCCTCATGCCCCTACTTTGTGGGGTGATTTAAGATTTATCCCCCCTTCCCCACCTATGTGTCCTTGTGTTCATGGGCTTGACGGTCAGTAGACCAGGCCCCGTGGGAAATCCTTGCCGATTAAAAAAAAGGGTCAAAGACGGAAATCACCTTTTTCAGTATCCTCCTACCACTATTACACCATAATATACATCTAATTATCAGTGTAACAATTATGGCTTTCAGATGAAGCTTCATCCTTCAATCAAAGGAAGTTTTTTACCTACTACATCTTTTAAAACAAATATCTAAGAGATTAGTAGTTCATATAAACACACACTTGATGCAAACTACAGGTTGTGCATCAAATACTCTTAGTAAAACAGAAGATTTATGATGCTAATATTGCATCTACTTGCATTCATGTCAAGTTGGTCAACGAGTTCATGCTCAGGGGAGGCTGTTTTGAGACGAATTCACTTGGGGTTCACTTATTATTAGGGGTTATTGGACTGATCAGAACAATGTCAAGTATGGGAACAATTCAGGATGCCTGCACCAACTTCCTTGGGTCTGGTCAATGAACATTCAGCAAGCAAAGGAGCATCACTAGCTGTTACAATGATCTAGAGAAATATAGCTGTTATTTCTTTGGATTACCAGTTTGTGGTGTTGTATTTCTTTCATAATAATATAACCTTTTCTTTGCTCATGAAGTCATGATATGATCTAGTTACTTGAGGTTGAATAAAATTCTAGTTTGGTGTCAGTCCGGAGGAAAGTGTGATGAGCCTCATTCCATCAGCTCAACACCAGCCACATCAACACAATTAAGGTCAAGAACAAGATAAATCAAGGAGGATTCAGTTTGGGGAGGATCTTAAAAATGAAGGCCTTTTTGACGAGGCTCTAATCACAAGTGATCATGCTTAATGAGCTCCAAACACATAGAGTTTAAAGTGCTGATGTGTTATTTATTTTGTTTTATTATTTAACACTCATCGGATTCTATGTTACTAGTTGGGGTCATGAAGAAGAACAAGCTAGCTGCTGCACATTTCATGTGTTAGCAGCTGATTTCTTGAGGTTAAACCAGCCTAGAAGATCAACAGCTGTTCGAGCATGATAAACAGTCAAGACCATCCCTCAAACTAGAAGTGTATACTAGTACTGGTCCAGCACATGAGCTGACAGCATGCACTCTACCTCCAGCCAGCAGTCCCACAGCAAGAAAAATATTTTGAGGTCCCCAGCCCAGGCAGCTCATTAGAGGGCTAAGTTTTCCACTTCCTGAACCTCTTTATTCTATTGGTGGAACATATGGGCAGCAGATACATCAGATAAAGCAACAGCAGCGCAAAAGAAGACTTTCGTAAGTTTCCTTAACATTTAGGAAACCCTTTTTGAATGTGAAATATTAATTATCTTTTATTACTGATTCTCTTTACTTTTAGTTAGTTATGATAGGAGAGTGATCCGTATTTCTTTTAAGCTTTCCAAGCCTTTAAGCAACCACCAAAGAGGGCAGACTTTGAATATTAAAAACAGCTGAGTTTATTCTCAAACCCTGGCATATCTGTATCAATAGTTTGTTAGCTATTGCGGTGGCTGGAGATCATCTTTCTAGGTGATGTAACTGTATCCTAGTGAGGGTTCTCAACCATAATGTTGATCCCAAAAGGTTGATGGTGTGGCTGTATCCAACTCTCTAAATTCAAACAGCTCCTAAGCTAAGTTGTGGTGTTTTCTGTGTCAACTTTACTTAGGTTCATATCCATTTGTTTTCATTTGGTTCTGAGTTTATCTGCTGGGTTCAGTAGCTCATTGAGTACCAATTCTAAAGGTTTTCAACTCTTCTTTCATAGGATACAATTTTATCCCCAAAGTTCCTTATAAGTTCAAATCTGCTTTTAAAGTTCAAATCACCTAAGCTACTCTCTTGAGTAGTTTGTCAGCGTTGTTTTCAACTCATTCAAGAGTGGCTTAAATCTGTTGTGGCTGTAAGAAGCTTTTCCTTCACTCATTTAATCAAAAACCAGGGAAACACAGAGCGAGATGAGAGCCACAAACAAAAGCGAGGGTCTAGGGTAGGCTGGGGTGCATCAATTTAGCCAACACATGTATGTACAATCAACCGCCCAATTCGAGCTACTAGCATGATAATCAAGTGAAAAACCATAAACACATAGAAATAAAGAAGGGTCCGACCTTTGCGGGTATGAAAACCAGTAGGCTTGCAGTTCTTTCCTTTGTAGTAAGTCCTCGGGGCTCTCTTTGAAGAGAGGATATCAAGAGACGAGGGACGCTTCCTACGCATTGCTCTTCCCAACCCTAGTATCAGTCCCAGCGGCATCTTTCCTTTCTTGACAAATTAGGGTCCCAAAAAGCAATCACCAAATCTATCACACATCGCAAAATGCAAACAATTACTACAATTTAACAACAACTAGTACAATTTAACAAAGAGCTCAGTTACATAAAAGATCTCTTCTTTCTTTCTTTTTACTCCATTCCAACAGCAACCCAATTAAGGGCATGCTCATCTACCACATCTCAAATGAAATTTATTGGCTTTATTTTGAAAATCTAGAGAACGGGTATTTGAAACTAATACACAAATCGAGAGAAACTGTAAAAGGGCAGTGATAGAAAAAATCATAGAGCGCAGAAAGCAAAGTTCATCAGATATATACTTGTATAATTGTAATGCTCATTCATTTTTGACAAATCTTGGCATTAAGTATGAAACTATATTTTCAAAATCGATCGGAAATTCCAAAAATTAAAAACAGGGATGATTAAAATGGGATTGAACTGATGAATTACCTGGGTAGAGGCTTGTAGAAGTTGTAGTTGTAGGGGAGAGAGAGAGAGAGAGCGCAACAATTGCACGAGGGGTTTAAAACTTTAAACGGAGGTTTTGTTCTCCAACTTCTGGGAATCTGCATTACTGCGCTCAGCCCAATAGGCAATAGCTGTGGATTTGGGCTTTGAGCTCTCTCGGCCTAAAGTTGCTGAAATTTGGCACTTTTTTCAGTTTTCAATTACGGAGTAGCCCATATTGCCAATTTTACGATCGCGACCACTTAACGCTGTTCATTGAAACTTTTAATCTAAACCGTTAGATTTAAGTTGATAAATCGTACGTATACATTAAGGTTATATTTGGCAAAACAGCTAACTTTTAGCTTTAAACTTTAAGCTTTCAGCTCTCTGTGTTACTCTCAGCAACCAAACACTTTGCCAAAGTTTTTTTTAAACAGCTACAGCTACCTCTTTTTTTGAGAAGCTACCCATGCAAGCTTTCAATTAAAGCTTGCAAAACAGCTATTTCGTTGCCATTTTGCTACATCTCTTACCTAATTTATACTGTTTTTCCTCATTTATCATAAAACAGCTACAGCTAACAGCTAATTTTGCCAAACATAGCCTTACTTTTACTATTATTTATCAGGTATGGTTAAAATCAAAGAAAATTTGGGTCCACCTAAAGTGATAAATATCGTTTATTTGACTTTAGTTTCCGCCAAATATAATTTGATTTCAACGAAACTAATAATGTTTCCACGACCACCATTTATCGGTGGCCATGAAAGAAGTCCCACTCATATATTTTTAGTTCAATTATTTTACAACTTTCTTTTTTCTCACAATTGATTTTTCATTTAGTTTTTTTTAAATTAGTTCAAATTGTTTGATTTAAAAAAAAAATATTCAATTGGTTTAGTTTAATCCACTTTAATTATTTCTAATAGAACAAAAGAGGACTTGCACTACAAAATAATTGTGTAACATTATTATCATGTGCATTATATTTCAGTTTGATACTAAAAAAGGGGAAAAAAAAGTAGCTTTAGACATTGTAGAAAAAGAACCAAGATGAATAATATAATCATCTTTAATCCCCCTTAGTAAAAAAAAAAATAAAAAATGGTATAGGGCATGTTTGATAATTGGATTCAAAATTACGAATTTCATTTAAATTTTAGGCCTATCTCAACACGCTATGCTTCAGATTCTGGAGGCCAAATGAGGAAGAAAATGATAAGAATTTCAAATAAAATGCAGTGGATTTAGTTTAAAGTTCATCACATTTAGGGCTTTCTAAAGTGCTATGAAATTAGAATCATTCTATATATATCCACACTAAGAAAATAGTCATTCAAGCATAAACTTAACTCAAACTATGAATTCTATATTCAAGTTTCCTAATAATTCTCTTCTCCTTTTTTTTTTTCTTAAGACATTAAACATTAGTTGTGTTTCGACCCTAGCCCTTTTAAGTCGTAACTCGCCATATCCCCTCATTAAGTGGATGCTTTCATCTCATGGTGATTGAAAGTTGTACAATTAGATGCATAATTGCACATTTCTGTCGTTAAACATTGCTTTCAATGGATTAAAGATGAAGAGCAATGAAGTGATGTGAATGAAATAATGCACATTATTATGATTGATGAGAAATATATTAAGCATGGGTTCTTCCCACGGGGTTGCCTCAATCTTTGTCAACATCATGCAAATTAAAGTGTGTCAATCAATTTGATAGCGAGTTAAGTAGTACTAGTTAGTTATAGTCTTAAATGCGAACAAAATAATTGTTGCTTCTAATTAATAAGAACTAGTTCTTAAGTGAAAACGTAAGAAGACACACCAAAGTTGCATAGCAGGAGCTAATCATAAGTTCGTTATTAATAACATGTTTTGATTGCTTTTACGTTGCTCAAGTGCATGCTTAATTATATAAAGTCAGGAATATCATGTGATGAACGTTTTATATCTGGTAACACAACTGTATAAGAAGACATATAACCACGCATGAGAAGACATAACAATTAATGCATGATAGCATGGATCATAAAAGCATGTTTGATAGCTCTTTATTGATATCATGCATGTTTGATAGCTCTTTATGTACTTGATTAAAGAGGCTAATATCGTTTAGGATCAAATCATTACATAGTTAAACGGAAATATAAGAAGACATAACAATGCATGATAGCATGGATCATAAATTATGGTTCTCATATATTTGCATGATTGCTTATACTTCAGTGCATGATTATAGAAGATATATCTAGATCCAGATGCAAGTAGTGAATTTTTCTTGAAAGTGTTAGAAAAGAGCCCAAAGTAACTATGGTCCTAGTTTATAAGTTCTTACGTTAGTACTTAATAAACTACACATTTACATGGGACGATTTCCACATGTATTTTTATTTACTCTCAAATTATCATATATTATATTGATTGGAGATAATCTTATGAATTAATCAGCACGGCCATAATTTCATTTCTAGTTTTGTCCGTAAAAAAAAAAAAATCATTTCAAGCACCTTGAGATAAACATCTCTTCATCATCAAGTAAAGTAAAATTAAAATATGTAAGAGCGACTGTTATGTCTTGCTGAAATTTTTATCTAATTAATAGATGTTCTTTTTTTAATTGAAAATAATCTGATAAACTATTTAGTTGATGAGAGTTAAAAAAAACTTATTAAAAGGTTAAAGTTGTATTTTTTTTAATTGAAAAACTAGCTATTTTTGTTAAACATACATATTCTATTGATAGTGAAGATAGCCTAGAAAAATAGGTTGGGGAAGAAAATGACGACCCACCTTTGATTTATCCTCTGTATTTGTTTTCATATGCAGATAATGACATCAAATGAAAGGGAGAGCATTATCAATGTACTATATATTCCCACTTAAAGTGGTAATTCAAATTGAAATTCAATGTTATAGACGTGCTAATACTGATTTGTAGGCAACTTTCGAGTGTTCCAGATTGTGAAGCACGGACATTTCACATCATTACAACATTTTTCATTATTATTACTATTTTTTTAGTTATTTTATATATATACATATAAATTGTGTACATAATAACAAATATGAGTATTTTTTTTTTCTTTTATTTTTCTTTGGTGCTAAGGGTGGACAAAGTCCACTAAAGGAAACCAAATTACATATACTAATTAGGCGAAGGAAAGAAACCTCGCTAATATTCTAAAAACCTGACGATAAAGTTCCTACTTAAGGACTATTTATATATAAGCGGTAATGTCTCAAATTTGAAGAAATATTAGTGGGACAAAAAGAGCTTAAAAAGTAGTAATAAGACCTTTAAAAAGTAGGAGTACGCTTTGCAAGGACTTGTTTCATCGTATGGGGTAATTTTTAGAGGTGAGTCCTACACTTTAAAAGAGTAACTGTAACTCCACATCCTCTTTAGTTAGTCCAGAGGTCCAATAGTTTTCTCTTTGTAAGAGAAATCTAGACTAAATTAGGTATATTAAACCTAAATCGATTTCAGTCTAATATTCTATCTCACAAAAATAGAACTGGACCTCTTCAATAACAGTAGAACATCTTGTTTCAAGCGACTCCCACTTTTAATCGAACGACTTCTTTATCTCGTAACGGTAACTTAAAGATTGTATCTCAAAAGATTACATGATCAACCAGCAAATTCATCAAATTGCATCATCTATTGTATATTTGTTTATATGTATGGCATGTTCATTATAGGCAACCAAAAAAGTATGATATACAGGTTTAACTACCCTTCTCTATTGCTAATAACTATAAAAACAGCCATATGTTAGCTACCCTTCTCTATTGCTAATAACTATAAAAACAGCCATATGTTACATGCAATGCAATTATACATGAAGTAACATTTGTCAATAAAACATACTCCATTAAGTAAGTTGCTAAACCACTATAACTGATCATTCTGTTGGTGCCAATGCAAGGTAGGTGCTTGATCAACTGATGAAAAGAAATTGCAGGATTCTTCATTACTAAACATTCCCATCTGTTCCATTCTTGCAGATTGGTTTTGGGATGCTTTCCATAACTGATATTCATCCGACATAGGCGATGAAGATGCCATACGAAATGGATCAAATGTCGGTCGACATGAGGATGAAGACGACGATGGCATGTTCAGGGAAGTGCTTTCATTAGAGAGGACGTCGTTAGAATTTAATGGAGCTGGGATTGGGGGAGTGGAGCTTCTCTCTGATGTCCTTGCTTCAATCTTTGCCTTCAACTCTTTAAGCTGCAATAGTTATAAGAGTAATTTGAATTAAGGTCATCTTTTTTAGAAGTCCATTTTATTTTTCCACAGTAAATTAAACTAGAGCTAAAACTCCATCACGGAGAGTAATTGGGTGATCTTGAGGGTCACTGACCATCTCCTTTATATCTCTCTACTTTATTGTCTTTTCATAAAAATAAGAGAGTAATTTTAAAGAAATGATTAGTGACCATCATGATCACTCAAACTTTCCCGACTCCAAACATCCAAGAAGAGATGTCTATAATAGTCGATCGATCATAACAAGAAGTCCATTTTTTTTTTTTCCTTTCTTGGTGGCACATGAGTTAGTATGTTTGGCCAGGCTTTGTCATAGGAGTATGCATGCATGCATGTGATGTAAGGCCAAAACATACTACAAAGTATATTTTTTGTTTAGGTTTATTTATTAGTTAGAAAAACAAGTAGTGGCCGATAACACCAGCAATCTTTGGAGATAAAGAAAAGTTAGGTGTTACAAATATCTATGAATATAGAATTACTAAAACTCACTAAATTATCTATTACTCTAATATAATCTTATTAATCTATGAAGCTTATCGACTTGTACCAAATCTTTAAGATGGTAGTTGGTAGACTATACACAAGTCCAATAGATAGCAAAATAGATAACTTACAAATTAAACTTATTAATAAGACGAAATATTTTGTATGTATGACAATCCACATGTGCATTTAGTGATAAAATAAAAAGGTAACATCTAATGTACATGTGTGTTGCACGAGCAAGAAATTTAGTTATAAATGAGAAGTGGGCGATTTCAATTTCATGGATAGAATGATCCGGATCACTTGCTAATTGGGACCTAATTAATGGCCAATATAATATCATTTTCAGTCACCTACTTCTTGTGGCCATTAATTAGATGGAAATCATTACCACTTTTTTTTTTTTTTTTTTGACTTTTGTTGCATGAACTTGTTGAGTGATACTTTATCCAAAATATCATAATGTACTGCTATAATATATAATAAGCACAAAGATAAGGTGTGGAAATTAGAAATTTCTCTTCTTTCTTCTTTTGTTTTTTTGTGTATTATGTCAACAGTCTTAAAGCATCTTTGATAAACTGATTCCCATTACATAGAGTAGAGGAACAACAAATTTAAAATTAAAATAGTCGGTCCATTAAATAGTTTAATCGTTAGACGACCCAATTTAATTAAAGGCTAATTTTTTTAATTTTAGGATTACTTAACAACATAAGGGTGACATTTTCAACTCAGATAATTTTATAAAAATATCATGAGTTGTGAAAGGTCACCCCTAAGTCGCTAAAAGTAGCCCATAAATTGCGAAAGGTCACCATTGTATTCGGTCGTCTAACAATCAATCATACGTTTGTACCCAAGAATTTACAGTGTATAAAATACCTCTCTTTGAGTAATTTTTTTCAATAATAAGACTGAGACCAAGGAATGTTGAATCAACTTGAAGATGCTAGATTGTGAACCTAGAATTAGCAGGAAATTTTAACAAATTAAACTGCTAAATTGGAGTACCACTGTATTGTGCCTTAATTGGGTACTTACTTGGTCAAGTTGATTTACTAAGATTTATCGAGCCTTCGCTTGGGCTCAATTTCAGGTTTGGTACAAGCTGAGCTGAGCTGAGCTGAGCTGAGCTCGAGCTAATGTAAATGCTTATAGGATCAAGCACGAGGCTACCAAAATAATTTCAATTTGGACTATTCATTTAATTGATTGTATTATTGTAATACATGCTAAATTCCACAACCGTTTTAATAATTTCGTAATTGTTGGTTATTCATGAAAGAACTACTCCTATTCACTTTACCAGGCGACTAATTAACAAGTATAAATATCGCATATCCATATCCAAAAATTTACGAACTACACCAAACAACTAAAACCAACCAAGGAAATAAGGAAAAAAAAAAAAAAAAAAGAGACTTTTCTCTAATTATGTCAATTACTTAATTATAGTAAAATTAGCACATATAGTACCTGGGAAAGTAGAGCTTGTTTCTCCTGTTCAAGGGAGCCATAGTTGTGCTGAAGAGCAGCATAGTTAGCTCTAAGCTGATCATATTCTCTCTCCAACTGCTTAGTCTTCCAGCGAGCGCGGCGATTCTGGAACCAGACAGCAACCTGCCTAGGATCAAGCCCTAATTCCTCTGCTATCTTAACTTTCCTCTCTGGTTGCAGTTTGTTGTCCTCTTCAAAATGCTTCTCTAATGCCTTCACTTGTTGTATGCATAGCCTGTTTTTTGATCTCATGCTCATATCCCCACTTCTCTCTGCATAGTCATCCTCCTCTATTTTGTCCAGCATTGCTTGGAATTCCTCACTGTATAAAGCTCCCTTCTTCCTCTGTTCCATTCCTATTTTATTTTATTTTTTTTAAAAAAAAGTTGTGTTTAGTTTTGAGGGGAAAAAAAAAAGGAATAATTTTAGAAGCAGCACAGAAATGTTACAACAAAAGTATATATGTGTATTCAAAATGCATTTTGTAGGACTTGGATTAGTGTCAAAAGTATATTAGAGCTATGTTTTGGAGTCCCATAAGCTAGCTTTCAGTTGGTTGGACTAACTTCTGTTTGATCTTGAATAATTATGTTAGGATTCAAAAGCTACTTCATGAGACTTTTCATTTAAGAGTTCTTTAGGGTATGTCTTGATATAAGTAGCTAAAAAGCTAGTAAAGTATAAGAGGTAGATGAAAAATAATTGAATTTGGTAGAAACCAAGTGCTCAATTGATACAAGCTAACACTTCAAAACCTTGGAAGTGGTAATGTGCATAATCTAACCTTGGACAAAGTGCAACTGAAGAAACAAACCAAAAAAAAAAACTAACTTTGGGCATGTAGAATAGACAGATAATTATATGACGTTTACCATGTAAAATATTCATAATCTAATCTCATGTATAAAAAACATGTGTTATAAGTACAATACTTCTTCAGTCCTAAATTATCTATGCGTTTTGTAATTCGCAGTATACCGTCTACTTGGCAAACTGGATTTGATAATAGGATAAAAAAAAAAAAAATACAAAACAAAGAGGCATAACTATATAAGGATGGAGATATACCTTTTGGAGCCTTGAGTACCTCAGCGCTGCTTTTGGATCTAATCAAAAGTTCCTCAATTAAGATGAAACCTATTGGCTATATCTAACACTGAAAATAATCCCCTTTCTTTTTTTTTTTTTTTCTGAAATATATATTGTTTGCTCTGTTTGCAGAAGGAATGAATGATGAAGCTATTATTGTACTTAAGCTGATCCATCAAGCTGTCAGCAAGCTTAAATAGACAGCTACTGCTAAAAGAAGTACAGTTTTTAAGAGAATGAATTAAATTCTAAATTAACAAAAAAGCTCAACTTAAGCCTTGAAAGCCAAAGTTAAGTTGTTGATTTTGAGTGAAAGGCTGAAACACCTTTCCCCATCTATGATTTTCCTGTCTTTGTCTTTCATTTCCCCTTCTTTATGTTTTGTTTATTTTCCTTTTGGTGGTTATGCTCCTATGTCCTATCAAATTGACTTTCATGGATGTTAATTTTGGTTTAATTTCATAGTAATTTAAGGTACCAACTTGGAATGTTAATGTTATTTCTTCCATGAATCCTATTGCCTATTTTTATGGTAGATAGTATTGAGTCTAGTTTTGTCGACATATAATAGAATGAAACATGGCGGAGTAGATAAGCGAATTTGCGTAACAAAATAAAACAAAAACTAGAATGGTGATGACGAAAAGAACAAGGACTATTAAATTTGTATGAGTTCAACTTCTCTGTAATTATAAGAATAATGTCTCGTTTTAACACCAAATGCGGGAAGCAAATGAGGTTGCGGATACTTTGGCCAAGCAAGGAGTGCGATATGGAGGAACTTGGATTGCTTGGGCATAAGATAATTTGTCCTCTCTCTTGGTTTGATTAGGATTGTGTTTTTTTCCTTGCTTGTAATGTGACGTTTTTTATTGGCTTTTATGCTTAATAAAAAGTCCACTAATTATCTAAAAAAAAAAGAATAGTGTAGCAAAAGTCTAGGGTTGTGTCATACTCCCTCCGTCCCCATGTATCTTGTGCAATTGCTATTTTAAACCGTCTTTATGTAACGTGCATTTCCTTATTTAGATATAGATTTTTTATAAAGGGGTCCACATTACCCTTCAACCTTTTTGTTCTTATGGGGAGAGAGAGGTTGGTATGGGACGGTAAAATGATGAAAAAGTAGAGAACCTTTAAGTCATTTTCCCCTCTATCTTAATATTCATGCAAAAGTAATTGCACAAGATACAGTGGGACGGAGGAAGTATAATGTAGATGATTAGATGTGTCGGAAAATGACCATTGCACAAACACATGTATTGTATTTGTATCATTTTTGAAAGTTGTCTTTATATATATGGTGTATAAAATTGTACTCTTTAAGTCATTATATCTAAAATGTACCACTAAATAATAATGAATCCAATCTAAAATTTCTTTTTTTTTTTTTTTTTTTTTACATTGTAATCATTTGCACATGAGAAATTTCTTTCTGTACAACCATTTATAGCATTTTTTTTAACATATTTTAAACAAATTGTAGAAATCCCTGACTAATATGATCCTGTTACCATGATTTTTCAATTTGAGGATCATGTTGCAACTTGTAATAAGGTGTTGAACTCAAATGCAGCATAAGTAACAAAATAATGTCCTTCATACAATACAATTAATTCTACAAACTTCGTCCTATTTATGATTATCCAACCCACTCTTCAATTACACACAATTCAAGTCATTGCTTAAAAGAACATTAATTGTTCACCTTTTGTTTGTTTGCTTGATCATGTCATGATATGAACCCTTCCTTGAGATTCTTGAAATGACCTAACCATATACACATCTCCTGTTCATCATCTCCCTTTCTTAGGCTTGAGTTGTCAAATTTGCAATAATTTCTTTCCTTTTTGTTCCCCCCTAAACATTTCACTCTAATTTTCTTACTTTGCATGCTAAGATGTCCCTTTTATGTCCCTTACTTAGGATGTCTTTATGTTAGCTTTTTTTTTTTTTTTTNAATGAATTTCTTTAAAGTCCTACCATCAAAACAAGTGAAATTGCTCAACTTTTCATAAGCAACTATCTAATGATTAGATGATCTAATTTTGAGTAATTATAGGTAATTTTTAGTCATTTAAACAGCTGCACAGGAGTGTTACTCATGAAATTGGGTTAAAGATGGCCTTTTTTTTTTTTTCCCTCTCAATTCATCAACTAAAAGCTTTACAATTAGAATACCCAATTAGCTAATATCCAACAATATCTAGATCATAATATCCATTGAGCTAACCATAATACGTAGATGTGTTATATCGTTGTTATGACCTGTTCAACGATTATTGTATTATAGGAATAAGGGCTATCAAGATCCAAAATTACCACCTCTCAATTTTTTATTTTTTACTCTAATACTATTTGAAGATTGGACAAAAAAAATAAAGTTTACCAAGTATTTTGAGGGTACCAAGAAGATAGAGGTTGGTCATGCCTTGATGACATATACTCTATGTAAGTGCAATGTATATTGTATAGGGAAGAGAACACAAAATTAGAGAACACAACTATTTGCCAAACTCTTGTTAAAGGAGAAGACACGCCAACTCTATAAATAATTGGGAATATTTCCTGCTTTTCCTTGTGTGTTAGGCTGTCGGTAGTCAAGCCCACAAGACTTTATTTAATTTGATGCGTAGAAAATGGGTATTGACAAAACTTTTGACATTCATATAGGAAAAGAGAAAATTAAAGAAACAAAGAATAGTTTTTCTTTTCTTTTTTTTTTTTTTTATAAAGTCCATAAACCCTAATTTTGATCATTTCGTTCACATAGGTAAGTTTATGCTCGAAATTGTAGTATTTCTAAAATTGCTCATTATTGTTTGTTTTACAATATGGGAGTAGTTTTATGAATGAAGTTTTATTAGATAAGTTACTTCTTGTTTAGCGAATACGTAAGCTTTATTTAGCTGGTTGTGCCAACTTTTTGCAACCATAAAGCAAACAAATACTAACTCTAATTTTTTATTTTTTATTTTGGTCTAATTTCACATGTATCAATTATCAAACCACCACTAAGATACTTGTTTAGACAATTCAACCCCATGTCCATGTATGGACGATCTTGCACATCATTCGCAGTTCAAGCCCAACGAACACGAACTGCTATATTAAAGAGTAAAGTCGTTACTCAAGAGGTGTTTAATTCCCTCAAAGAGTAGAGAGAGTTTGTTAAGATGTCTTTGTTTGTGATTACACATATGATGATATATGCCAATATTTCCAATTATCCAAAAAGGCAAACAAGTAAGCTTTTTCCCATTAGTCATAAAGCCTATCTAGCCCTATAAAAGTGAAGCAAGTCGTTGCTAAGAAGTGGCAAAGGCCACCCTTCTTCCCTCACACCACTTTTGATCTTTTCAATGCTTAAAAGAGTAATAAGTATTGCTAATCACATGGATTAGATTATATCAAATCATATAGCCTTTGTTAGTTGCTTTCGTAAAACATTGAGATTGTTAATTGATGATGGATAAGTTTCTTGAGTTTGATGCCCCTTTGAAAGGTGACTAGTAACAAACCTAAAAATTGCATGGTTGAGAGGTTTTCAAGGACAACCACCAAAAGTCAAATTAAGCTTGAATTTCAAGGATGTGGACCACTACAAATTACTTTAATTGCTACTTTGATAAGCAGCATGGTAGTGATTAAGAAGTTGATTGCATGAATTTAGATTTGGATAATGATGTTGTTAGGATTCATGCTCTACATGAGGTGGGTTCTAGGGACATATGGGTCACCAAAACTCGTGTGATTTGGAACAGTTTGATAAAGATTCCCTTGGCATTGACTGATATGACCTGACTGTGTATGTGAGTAATGCTGCATCCGTATTAGATATGGATGGATTTTATCTATATCAAATATGGATGTAGCATTACTCTTATGTATGAAGAGTGACACATTTGTGTTATTAGTGTCGAGCATAATAGTAGTAGCAAACATAAGGGAACACAACTTGGATGAATATATATCTATGACATATTACATGCTCAAAACTGATAAGAAACAAAAATGACATTAATTAATTATCGAAATATGAGCATAAATCAACACCTCTCTACTATTTTGGCCATGTATCTCTCCACATTTATCTATAATGAGTGACATCATTGGCATATCTGCAAATTTTGACAAAAAAAAAAAATTGCATTTTATTAGAAATTGATAATTGGGAAATATATAAGGTGTGAATCTATAACTATTATGTGTCAAACAGGGTACCATATAAAATCCCTGAGTGACTATTTTTGGTTAATAGAATGGTGTACCTCCATGGATCGTGATGGGTTGGCTAGTGAGTCGAGTCGAGTCAAGCTAGCAGTTGGCTAAGTGCCAAAAGCCAGCCCATTCTATTTGGCCATGAATGTACTAGCAAAGTACCATAATAGAGAGGTTGGGGGTTGGGATTGGGGTTAAGGAGCATAATGGAGATGCCGTTTCATTGTCGTGGATAAGACCTTTACTGTGTTCAGTACCATGAAACAATATTCTGCGTGTTCTGATAACAAAACAGCAATGATAAAATACTCTATTACAGATTCTGAAAAAAAAAAATGCATTAATGAAGCTTTTTCAACAAATAGAATAACACTGACATTCTAATCAAAATTCTGGAGTAACTAAAGAAGTTTTCGGCTTTCCCTACATCTACAAGAATGAAACACAAATTTTTCCTACCTTATGAACAGAAGAGTATAATACAAGAAAAAACTGATCTACATATTACAGAGAAAACAGAGCACTGTAAACTACAAGGTTTTGTACAATACTAGATTAGCACTATCGAACGACACTAGGAGAACACAACATTAACCTAAAGATTGTCTTTTTGCGAATACTAAACATGGCTTTCGATATAGAGGCCTTTATGATGGTACGCTACGGAGATCATCTCTGACAAGAACGTGCTTCTTCATGTGTAAGATGGTTATTTCATCTCTGACAAGGACGTGCTTCTTCATGTGTAAGATGGTTATTTCATTCAAGATTATTTGACTGCAACTCCGTGCCCTTTTCCTCCTGAGTCATGGTTGGGCGTGATGAGATCGAACGGAGAATCAGCTTCCTACAACTTTTCCAACTAGGAGATGTTTCAAAGTCACAATGAGGAGGTGAAACTCTTTTAGAATTAGGAGATGCAGACTTAACACAGATAGAAAGTGAGTAATCACCCTTCAAATCCTTGGTGTCTTCATCCTCCGGGGCAATCTTGATCTTGACATCTTCCTCAATCTTCGACTTGTCTGATTTGTCGTTTTTTAGGGTTTCGCAGGGTTGAAGAGATGGTCCACTGGGAAGAGGAAGAGATTGTGGGACCAATACACCTTCAAAGTGACAAGGCCGCCGCACAGGTTGCCTGATATCAAAGGGATATGATCAATACAAAAGTTTGAGACCTTGAGATTTGGTCTGTCAAAAGAAGGGATGAAGGGGATTTAGTACCTTGCATTTTTTGAAGGAACTGGTGTTTCTAATCCTTGCTCTTGATTCTCCTCTTCTGTTTTGGAAACCTCATGGTGTAAATTAAAATCTGCTGCACTCTTTAGAAGCATTTGAGGTTCTTCATATATTGCAATACCATCAGTGCCTAAGAATTATCAAAGGAAAAGGAAAATTATTTCATTATAATGCATATAAAGAAACCAAGAGCAACTATCAGGTAGCCATTTCAAAAGTATTAAAGTTTCAAGTCATTACAATGTAAAGCTGAAACAGTAGAGTTCAAATAATTGAAATTAGATAGTTACTGACCTTCCTTACGACCAAAAGTATTCTTACATCCTTCGCATCTGCAGCTCAGAGAGCACCCAACACCGCCCTTTCAAAACAGAATGCCGTACCCTTATTAGCTCATAAAAACCATAAAAAAAATGCTTCAGAGGATGACTAAAGAACCAACCTGAAAGCATTCACAGTATTTCTTCAGACAACCAGACTTCTTACAGTTGCAACCCCTTTTATGTCTGGCTGAAGCTGGAGTTTTCTTCAGCTCATTCTACATTGAGAAGATATATTAAAGATACAGTAAAATTAAATTTGTGAACTCACTGAAAACA
The DNA here is from genome assembly GCA_030267885.1 of Mesembryanthemum crystallinum. Classification (NCBI taxonomy): domain Eukaryota; kingdom Viridiplantae; phylum Streptophyta; class Magnoliopsida; order Caryophyllales; family Aizoaceae; genus Mesembryanthemum; species Mesembryanthemum crystallinum. The sequence goes on from BSSO01000418.1 coordinate 24,661, forward strand.
CAAATTGGTACATTGTCCTACCCCATCATGTGGAATGCTGGAACACTTGATCACCTTAGGAGCAAATGCAAGTGGATTGCGAGATTCTATCTGACGACGAGTTTCAAGAACAGTTTCCTCGTGAATAGGCTTATTAAAGCAATCCTGGCAATTACAGGGCTCAACACAGTATAAACCGGCTGCAAAGCACTCGCAGTAACTGCATCAAAGATTAAGCAAATGATGAGACTAGTTCACAGTTTACCTAACAAGGTCCAGGAAATTTAGAACACCAATGAATTGACAGTGATGAAATAATTCTCTTTCAGTTCGACTTTATAATATACACTGAAGTTAGAGTCATTATCATGCTTAGAAAACAAAACTATGAGCAGTTCCTAGAAACACATTTGTTGTCCTCTGTTAAACATGGCTTGAGGATGAGCAAAGGCCTTCTTTCCACATTTGCATAATTCTTTTGAAAACATTAAATCACAGTATACCATATTATTGGAACAATACTAAGGACTTGTAAGAGAGGTATATGTTGGAAACAGCAATAATAAAGAGAATACGATTATCTTTGCGATCCATGGCAAGTTTGTACTGTATTTGCTGTATTTTTTCCCACCTTAGATGCCTTTTCCTTCCCCTCAACTATGCAGTTTTCACTTAAAAACATTCTTATCAAACAGGAACTTCGTTCTGACAACCTTCATAAGATTGTGAAAACCTTTCCAACTGATCGTTCCAAGTTTTATCCAGTTATCCTCAATGGCTCCAAGTCTAACGTCTAGGAATGAATGCATTTCTAATTTATATCCACCATTTAGTGATTAGAGCAATTCCATCAATTTTGTCATTCTCGTAAAGCTTTTTTATATAGATGTGATACAGATAACACTCATCATGATATAATTATCAATAAATCAGCAAGTAAATCATCGTCAAGATTCTGAAGTGTCAACTCACAGTTTCAAGCACTTTGACCTCTTACAGTTACAGCGCTTGCAAGAATCAGTTTCTCCAGCATTTTCTGACTTCCGCCTGCAATATGACATACCAAACTGAATCAACAACCATACTAGCAGCCCTGCTGAGTTTCTGGAGGTGGGGGCCACCCAATCAGGGACTCAATGTCAGACGGAGAAAGGGAGAAAAAAGAAAAAAAAGAAAGCTGATATGGCAACCACATCCACGTACTATAAAGGAAGAACTTATGGAAAGACACAAGCAACCACATAAATTAGAGGAATTATTACATACCTCTTCTTTTTGGGGGAACTCTGATGAAACTCAATACCCTCTCCAATTGTGGAGTTCTGACAGGCATTTCCAGGCAACTGAACTTCATCTTTCTGCTCGTTGCTGACATTCTCAGCAATGTCTGGAGCAATTTGAGAATTAAGAGGTTTTGGATTATAAGTGAGAGAATCAGAAGAGGATAAGGTGCTTGGAGAGCTTATTAGTTGCCTTCTACAGGTCAGAGTTTGCCTCCTGACAATTATTTTGTCTCTAGCTGTTGCTGCAAAAGCATTTAAGTGCAGACCGATATTTGGGAGCAACGATGAAAATCTGTTGCTCCCAGGTTTACTGGAAACCAAACTCTTATCATGTGAGGATTTAGGACTAGCAGGTGGTTTTGAAATTGGAGAACCTTGTGCAGGATCAGATAGCATTTGCCTGTAACGAGCTCCAGACACCTCATATACTAGGCAGCGTCTTCTTGTTGTTTGTTGTTGCTGAGAAGAAGACTTGAAATAAGTGCAAAATGTTGGATTAGTTATAATGAAACAAAATAGGTTAGCCAAAGAGATTGATTCTAAAACAGCAGTAGCAGCACATGCAAGAATCAACAAATTTATCTAAGAAGCAGAAGCAGAGTTCACTAAGTGCTAGAGACATAACAATTAAATTTCTCATATTGCTGCAAATGAAAATCCTAAGGCCAGAAAACGCGAAACATTTCCATAAATAATGCACACAAGAACAACAGATAGCACATTGTGGAGGGCGGACGGGGAAATAATTTAACCATTAGAGATGCTATATTGCAAGCAGCAATGAACCTGTTCACGCAGATTTTAGCGCAAAAGGAAAGAGAGGTGCTGGGACAAGTTCTTTTTCAATTGAAACTCCTCAGACATTCGAGTCTGGGCCCCTCCACCACTTTCCAGCTGCAGTGAACTGCAAATGCATTGTTTACCATGAAGTAAACAATGGTCAGGTAGCAAATTTGTCTTTCTGAAGTGCATTAATAGTTTAATAATTAGCTAAATAGCACGGATTGCAGCAGAAAAGGGGTCTTAACCATTAAAACAACAAGTCAGAAAGCATTGCTTGTATATACATATTAATGCATCTTCTTTTGGAATACTCATATTATAAACAAGAGATAAAAGGCTAGACACTGCTACGAGATCTCTACCTTGTCATCTGTTTTAGTGCTTGAATGATGGACTTCTTCCTCAGAAAGTACAGCCTGAGCTTTCACAGCTGGCGCCCCGCTTGTTTCATTGGGCTCCCCAACTCCCGGTTTAGTCAAAGGAATTTCCATGTCATGATTTTCAGAGGATATAGGAGGGCAAGAAGATTCCATTTTCTGTCTGTTCTCAACATTTTCATTTGGTGTCTGCAAGACTGTTGAAACGAAAGATTGTGTCCCAGGATCTACACTTTTATCATCCAGCTCCTCATGATGTTTTCCCTTGGTAGGCGAATGATAATTTAAGATATCAGACGCTTCATAGATGAACTTTTCCCAATCGCATACTTCTTTGTTCTGCTCCAGTTGAAATCTCTGCACACCCATTTCATTCTCATATGAACAGTCTGCTTCCCTAGTATCTTGAATGATGTTCAAAGTGGTTATCTCTGTACCATCCACATTCAACTCGCAGTTTGGCTTCGCAGCATCACAGTTGACCGCACTATTCTCAGAGCTGTCGCAATCATTTTTCAGAGGTTTTGGAAGCTCAATAACCAGCTTTGAGGATTCATCAGGTGCACCGACAGTTACCTCTCCACCAGAATCAAATTTATCCACCTCCTCAATCTGCAAGTTGGCAGGTTGTGCAGCACCTTGGGTGTCTGCAATTATGCCTTGACGAACACTCTGTGAGCAGTTGTTCTTTGGCGCCTCGGAAATATGGGATGCACTGAAAGGACATAACAAAAACCCACTTCTTAGAACCGTATGAAAAAAACAACACTACATACTGTTAACTGGGAATTAATAATTAGAAAGAGCATAAGCTACTACCTTGTGATCTTAGATTCCTTGGGGCCATTTGTTGGTGGAGTAGTCTGCGAGGATTGAGGTGATGCAAAAGAAAGCAGCTGGAATGATTGCCCACTGTGACCAATGTTGAATGACTTGATAGGTGACAGGCTGCTGATGTAATTGAAGACTGGAGAATCCTGCACATGGCGAACTTCCCTTCATTATAGCTAACCAATATTTGATAAAATTGAACAAGTACAGAAATAATTTATAAAAAAACACAATGAACAAATATGTGAAATTATGAGATTAATCTAGAGCACATACATGAGTCCCTGGCACATATAAATTAAAAAATTACAAAGTGAGGGAAAGACCAAAGAACATCTGTCTTTCTACATTCACATTTAAAAATGAAGACTGATATAATGTGAAACTGTGGCTTCACATAGCCGTGCAAGAGGTAGAAACCCAATCACCCAAAAAGATAGACTGAACAAGTGAAAGGCTGGATAAATCAGCAAAGAGATCGAATTTGATGTACCATGGATCAAGCTAATGTAGAGAAAGAGCAGAGTGATTTATGGTGCACACCAACTTTTTCCTAGTTTTTCAGCTGCTAAACACTCCTTCCTGCTCACTTTAAATATCATGATTTCTGTTTCAAGCCTTGCCGATTTATTTCAAAAATATCCTTGAATAGCAATACATTATTCTTAATTTTCTTTTTTGTTTCCCTCTCAAGACAATTTTCAAATACAGGGTGATTTATGGTGCAAAATTTGAAATGAGATATTCCACTCCATAAATATTAGAAATTACATCCCCTCCCATGAAAAACAGCTATTGCTGAAGATAATCGCACATAGTGTTGTAACGTCATAATTCCTTCCAAAATCTAACATCAATTTGGATGATAAGATAGATAGACTAGTCCAGTCCACCTCCATCAGAGTCTATTGAAATCCCATCAATGAATGATGAGATACCAAAACCACATTTCCATATCCACTTTCTTCTTCATGCAACCAAATCTCATTCTCATGCAACAAAGTGATCTATCTCGCTTCAAAAAACTCTGTTTTCCATAACCATAGTTATGTAGCTTTTCACCAACTAGTCAAGACCATCCCTCAAAAGGTACCAAATATTAACTAAAAAAAAAAAAAAAGCTAAAAGAATTAGCAAGTGACCACGAAATCATTGCGGAAGGAATGGCTACTTGGGTTCTAAAGGTTTATAAATTGAAAATCCAAAAAACAAAGAATACAGGTGAGACTCTAAAAGATCATTCAGTTGTCCCTAGCAGTTAAGAATCCCCTCTCACATCTTGGAGATCTCAGAACTTAAAAGTACATACCCTTCAAAGGGCCATTACTAAAGGCATAAATCCTAGCAATTACTCAATTCATGTGGTACAAACCCTAGTAATAACTCAATTCATGTGAAGCAAATAGTACAATAGAGGTCCCGGGTGGCATAATCTGTCGGAAGAGCGCGGCACATTAACCTAATGCAAGCAACTACAAGAGTATAGTACCACACATTGGTCCCCCAAAAAAATAGCTGGTCAAAGAGATGGGATGTTCCCTACATTCTCGGTTAGCTTTCAATTATACTATGAAATAACTTCGATGGAGTTTACAAAGATAAAAATGAAACAGAATTAAACTTAATAATTCTTACTAAAATTCTAGATTAATTTTAATCTTCCTCCCCATTTCACCCAATTGTTGTCACTAATTTTCCCACTAAAAATCTGAAACCCTAACTGAAACATGCACCTATTCCAAAATGCATGCACTTAAGGGGAAAAACAAGGGAAACAGTTAGCTCAAACAAAACCCATAAATTAATTAACTTAATTAAACTTCATGTAAGAACAAAAAAATTCACAAAATTAGGAAAAAGAAACAATAACCCTAATTCAGTTTAAAAAAATAACAGATCTAAAACCCACTTGAGAAATGCCAAAAAAATGGCAAAAAATCACATTCCCATCATGGGTTTTCTCCAAACACTTCCAAAATCCTCACCAATTCTTCAAAGACCTAAACTTTAACCAAAAATTACTAACAAAATTATAAAAACAAGACCAAAAAATGTACCTCAAATGTGGAAAGAAGGGAAGGACTGAGTTGGGTCTTCTTCTCTGGTGTGTCCATGAGAGGAGACTAAGCTTGAAGAGCTCTCAGAGCTCCTCCACATTCTTCTCTCTTTCTCTCTCCTCTCTTTTCTCTCTCTAAAAACAAGGGTTAAATCCTTTTTTACTCTCTCTCTCTTTATACTATTTTCCCTTTTTTTTATCTCTCTTTTTGTAAAAAAAAATTAAATTTAATCAATGTTAGTGGCGGGAAGGCGGGAAAACTGTGTGAAATTATTATTTTAATTTCCTTTTTTTGGTCTTTTATGTCGACATGGCAGAACATATGCGCGCCACTTGTCTTTTTGCTTAGTTCTTTTTCTTGTCGTTTTCTGGTTTTTTTTTAATACAGTGGGAACTTGTGACTGACATGTCAGAAATAAGAAGAAACTGTTTTTTTTTTTTTTTTTTGTTATTTCTTTTTGAGAGATACCCAAAAAAAAAAAAAAAATTGTTGGTGGGTCAAATGAAACACTGGAAAATAGAATAGAAGGGACAAATGATACTCTGATAAATGGAATTTTTGGATATTGTAACATCTGCAGGGGGAAATTATTATTTTTTTATGGAAAGATATAAAGTTAGTAGAATGAAATAATAATAGTCAATTGTGACCAAGTACCTTTTACTTAATTATTAGGAAAGAAAATAAAGACTTTGTTGGTTCTCACAATTCACATGCTGTCATAGAAAGTGTATTTTCAATTACATTTGTTATATATAGAAAAATATAATAATATGAGGATTGAGAATTGAAAGGATGTGTCAAATACAGAGCATGTGAGCATGAGTGAATTCAACATTACCTAGCTTGTAAAGTCTCTGGGAGTTGAACTAAATTTTTCGCAATTTTCATATTTCATTGATTTCATTATTGAGTTTGTGCACTGCAATCACACAGATATACCAGTGATTTCTTTGTAGTCGGACTCGGGACTTGATCCAATAAGGGGGTCGCATTCGCTTCTTTTGAAGAATGGAATAAAGCTTACCATTTTCTAGAAAAGATTTCATTATTGATTTCGCGTTTATCACCTAAAATAGATTGATTATTTTTTTCATGAAATATGATTGGGCGATAATTATACGGGATAAAAATTGGGGTATTGCTGTTTATTTTTAAAGTTGAGATTACTGCCACCATATTTGGGTCTGGCATTTATATTTCCTGTTTTTAAGGGTATCATTACTTAGTGAATCAATGATACCCCTAAAAAATCCCGTCAATTTTATTTACTACTATATTTTTGAAGGTTTAGAGTTTTATGGAAATATATTAATTTTCTAAAGATGTTTGGACAATCAACAATAGAAAATTATATAGAGTTTACGTGAAAAAGTGAGTATTAAAAATACTTATATGGACGACATTATTTCTTTTTTTTTGAAGGGCTATATAATTTTTCAAATCGAATGTATTATGATGTTTTAGATTTCTACATTGTGGAATTTAATCTTATTTCGTAGATGTCATATGGCTTTTCATTAATGCAAATATAGGATGGTATTACTAAGTGTTCTATATGGTGTATTTGGTTTTTCCGAACAATTAGTGATACTCTACTTTAAACTTATTTTTCTTTTCTTTTTTATTTCTTTTATCCAAAAAAAAAAAAAACTTATTTTTCTGACCCAAACTTGAAGTTGGGAATTCAAATCCTACTCCTCACTTATTTTTTTCTTTTAAACAAGTGATACTTATGCGTTGTAACTCTACATGTGATACTTTAAGGAAATTGACACCTTTGGGCGTCGGTTATCATCTCTTACATAAAAACTTCAATAAGATTGTCCATCGTAAGACGGACTGGACTGTTTGAGTTTTGGATTATTTAGGTGACCCCTTTAGTGATGAATCAAACTCGTTAATTTGAGATTCTTCAAATTTGGATAATATATGATCTCAAGGATTAAGTATTTTGTCTTGGTGAATATAGTTAAAATATATTTGTCTGAAATGATATAGATTGAATTTAGAAAGGACAATTGAACTAAATATGATGAATATATATGAAATGAAGAAAAATTTAAATTGAGAGTTGACTCACATTTAATTATTTAGTACCTTCATTTTTTTCAAGTAGAATCGATCTTGTCTTGATGATGGATTGAATGNATGTGTTTGGAAATTATAACTTAGAAAGAAATAATAAATTTAGATATTATATAAAGTTGTAAATATTAGAAAATGATTAGATGGTCTTGTTTTTTTTTTTTTTTTTAATACATTTTTCAGTATTCCTTTTGGCCTTTCTAAAATAACCAACACAAATTTCACTTGATTGTTGTCATCGCCTACTACCAGGAGATGACAAAAATCAGCCTGACGACCTGACTACCTGCATTTTTGAGTGCCGGATTTCAGTGGTAACCGTCAACTTGCCTCTTCCATTTGGTACTACTTTTCTTTCTCAAATAGTCCCTCCGTTCTACAATGAAGGTGACGCTTGGTTTTCCGCCACTCACATGGTCACCTTCATTGTAGAACGGAGGTAGTAATATTTTTTTCCTCATGCCAGTTATCGTGTAATGTATACTACTCCATTCGTCCCACTATTATGTTTCCAAACTAAAATTGGCAAAAGAATTTAGGAGGGAAATTTTGGCCATTTTTGCCCTTGTATAATAGAGAAAATATAATACTCCCTCCGTCCAACTGTAACTTAGACAATTTGACTTGCGCGGTTTTCAATACAACATTTTGACCATTGATAATTATAATTATATAAATTTAAAAATTATAACAAAATTATATATGAAAATACTAATTAAGATGAATCTAAAAATTATATTTGTACATTATATTTCATTATATTTTTTTCATAAAATAATGGTCAAAGTTCTCCAACTTTGACATCTAAAGTCAAACTGTCTAAGTTACAGTGGCACGGAGGGAGTAATTGAATGTGAGAGAAATATAAAATTAGAAGAGAGAGAGAGAGAGTGATTGGAGAGGGAAAATGAGTTTTTTTTTATTGTATTTTTTGGATAGTGAAGGGGTAATTTAGGAATGATATTGGGGTTTATTTGCTTTGTAAAGGTAATAGTGGAACAAATTTTTTAGTGATTTGAAAACGTAATAGTGGATCGGAGGGAATATAATCTTTCAAATACTAACCATACTGAAGAGTGAAATCAGTCATTTTACATTAATTCCCAATGTGATAAACAATGAATTTTCCTTTGACGGCCTTCTTTAGCATTTAATACCTTGATTTTTTAAGAGAAGAGGTAGGAGATAATAAGAGCTAAAGAAATTTTGTTAGATATGGGTATATTTGTCAAGAACAATTAGCGCTCAATAAATAAAAGCTACTCCCTCAATCCTTCCGACTCAGAATTTTCTAGGTATTTGTCATTTTGGTTCGACTCAGTAAAAGTCTAGGAGATTCTGAGTCAGAGGGAGTATACAACTTAAGGTTTGTAGTTAGGCTTTTCAATTTTCAGCTATTAAACAATTTGTGAAGTTATAACTATAGTTAAAACTACCGTTACGATTAATTTTGTGAAGCTACACATAGTATTAGATTTCAATAAAAACTACAACTAATACATCTAGTTCAATAGTATCGACCATTTCATAGCAACTTTCAACTATTTTCTACTGTTTTTTTTTTTCTTGTTTTAATATTTCACAACTATGATTAATTTTGCCAAACATAGCCTATTTAATAACTACTTATAATAGTGTTTATTAATATAACATATGTGTCAAAATAAATTGTTCAATAATTAAAGAACAAATAAAGTGGTTGTTACTTGTTAATACTCCCTAATAGGCTTATATGAGGAGCTACATACCTAAGTTTTAATTCAAAACTAGTTTATGCATGCATTGAAAATGAAATTTCGCTCACGTTTATAATCTTATCCAATTAAGTGTGAGTGTAACCAAAAAACATGCCTATTCGAAGTAGATTTTTGCCCATTAGAATTAGTAATCTATTTTACTATTTAGTTAACTTATAAACTTTAGATGTCCTTTTAGGAAGAAAAAAAAATTGGGTGAGCTATTTTTCTATTAGAACTACAATTGCTTACCAAGTGAATTTGTTAAATCTTCGTTTATTACTTCAATAAAGGTCGTATAGACCCCCGACGTCACAGTTTTCGGCTACACAGACCCTCGACGTTGAAAATGGGTCATATAAATCCCCCACGTTGAAAATTTGGTCATGTAGACCACTTATGGCCGGAAAGTGCATTCACACTCTTGAGATCTAATTTTCTTTCTTTATTTATTTATCTTTATTTCCCCTTACCCCTATGTTTTCAACATGTTAATAAGAGAAATGCTTGATCATATTATTAGACTACAAAACAATTAATCATAACATTATTTTCATGCCTGATCTTCAATAATAATTAAAAAAAAAAACAAAAAACAAAAAAACCTTTAGTATCTTATATTTTGA
>BSSO01000419.1:0-34412 GCA_030267885.1 Mesembryanthemum crystallinum
GGAGGGAGTAACTGCTAACGAAACATCTAACAAAACCCTCAAAAAAAAAAAAACAGTAATAAGAATTATCTAAACAACAAACAACTACTACCATAAATAAATCTGCCACCAAAAGTAAGAGTTAAGGGCCATTGTGTTATTCTATTTTTGTCTTAATGTTAAAAAGAATAATGTGTAATGGGCAATTCTTCCATGGCCACCGCTAAATGGTGGCCGTGAAAATATTATTGGTTTGCTCGGAATCAAACTGTATTTGGTTGCAACCGAAGTCAAAAAAGGCCACCCCTAAGCAGTGGCCATTGTAAAATTTCCCATGTGTAATTCCTTTTTTTTTTCTTTTAAAGGAAATAATAATGTGAATTCTTAGAATCTTTTAGTTCCCAGTTAAAGACGAGGAATAGAAACAAAAAAACTTGCAATAATAAATCAAACCAGATAAATCTAGCAAATGTAGTAGTACTAGAATACAAATCTGAAAAATTAGTCATCATAAATTCCAACTGAATGGACATTGTCATTATTATTAGAAACACCTTTGTGTCATCTTAGCTACAGATCATCTCCTTTTTATTTTTTAAAAAAAAAGATAATATTAGAACCGGCGATTTAATTATGTCTGGATCCACATGCGGTGAGGGGATATGATACTGATTGCCAGATTATTCCAAAGCAAAAGAGCCTCATCTCATCTCACTCACCCCCTCTTTAATCATTACTTTTGCTCCTTAATGCTAATTAATACTAATTTAATTACCACTAATGGTACTGTTATTAAGGGTAGTTAGCTTAATTACTTGATGGTTTGACCACTGCGGAAGAGAGAGAAAGAATTATAGCAGAGATCTAGAGAGAGAAAACTGTGCATGAGGAGGATGAGGTGATGAGCAGTGAGGCCAATCAAGATGACCAACATGGGTATAGCGCATGAGGAGACATATCATAGACATGAAAATTTTGGACCACCTCTTTTAAATTGTTTTTTTTTTTATTTTTAAATTTAATTTTAAATGAATATGTGAATAGAATAGCATGCTAAATACTATATACTATATCTCATCATAAAGATATATATATATATATATATGTGCATTTTTATATGATCATGATGGCATTTTGTAAAGTTTGTAGCCTAGCCAGGAGCAGTGGTTATCATTCATATCATTTACTGGAATTTCCAGGCCATATTGTGGCTGGTAACATTGATAGATTTGAAGCTTTTCAATTTGAGTCATGAAAGTGATGGATACGATACATAACTACTGTATATGTCTTGATTCTCTTCCTCGGTTCCAAATAGATTGGCTTACTTGTTCGGTATTTGTGACATTCAAGATCATAAATTTTTACTATAAGTTTTTGTTATTTTAGAGGATTAGAAAATATTACTACTATTGTATAAGAATATTATCTTTCATAATTTTTTTTTTATTATAGAATAACAGGTTTCTACACCTATCTTATAGTCAAATGAGACTAAATAGAGTTGCTTTATACCGTTAAATAATATTACATTAAACAAGTTAGGGTTATTTCGAGACTATGATGGATGACTTTATTTTGGGTTACTATATGGATTGATTATTTTTGGCATTCTGTCTCTTATTAGGTCGCATGATATATTAGGCAAGTAATGGATAAATAAAACGTGGTACTATACTACATAAGCAAAAATCAGTACTAGAGTGGTACTAGATATGAAAAAAGTGATACTAGTTTTTAGCTTGTGAGTACTACTTTTTAGATCACTAGTTATGAGATTTTATGTTATTTTGGAAGACTTATGAATAACTTTATTCTCGATTTTTGAATATTTGGAAAGCTTGTGAGTGAGGATGTGCATAGATAGATAGATAGATAGATAGATAGATACTTTTAAGTCCAATAGTGTGTTCTAGCATGCATAGCTTATTAAAAAACTACAGTAATAATTTAAACCACCTCTATTCAGTAATTAGGTGAATTAGATTCTTCCCTATAAATTACTGAATAATATGTATATTTATATAATTATATGGAAAAATTTCAAAAAGGGTACCTGAGGTTTAAGGTAATAATAAAAAGGGTGCCTGACGTTTACCTATTCCCATTTAGGGTACCCAACCTTTTAATTAATTCCCATTTAGGGTCCGATTGTTGATGACATGAAAAGCTCTGTTAGAATCGTGAGTTAGAGTTTCATTCATGTTTTTGACACTCGTATCAAGATTTGCTTGGGAATTTGCCTTAATAACTTCTACAATCCATGGAGTCAAAGCACTTGGGTTCTTGTACAATTTTGATTTGAACAGTTATGCAATCAGCAATTAATGAAATATAGACCCTAAATGAACATTTTTCAACCTCTACTTATTCTTTTTATGGATTATTTTCAGCCTCTTTCAATCTTTTACAAGTAGCCGAATATTTATCTTCAAATTCCTCCATTTTTCTAATGCAAACCCCTCTTAGATCACATATTCTCTCAAAACTTTTAAAATTTCTAAAAGAGTATTTCACATATGGAAGATCGCAACTGTTTACTGGGTCTGGGTCAAAGAATGAGTGAAGGCGCACACGAGAGTCTTTGTTTCGAGCACCTAATTTGTCTTTAGCGCACATGATGCCATCGATTGGCGATCAATTTTTCTATTTACGGATGCTTTTTTTTTTTTTTTTTTTTTTCCAGTTTGGCTTTAATGATATATATTCTGGGACTCTGCTGCATGCAGTGTCTTGAATGAACCGTGACTGCCATATGAATGAATACAATTTTTAGTTTGCATGATTCATTTCTCATGCACTGCAAATTATAGTAGCACTCACTACATTATCGAACTTGTTTAAGGGGGAATTAATTAAGCAACAATTTCTTTGTGAAAAGTATGAAAGTTTCTACTTAATTCATCGGCATTTTCTACTTCCCAATAATCTGTACTCGTATTTCTTGTTGTTTATAACTATTAGTACTCCTTAGCTAATCAACACACTTAGTATATAATTGTTGCGTTGCTTAACGAGCAATTATTATATGGTCGGGGACCAATGCTCCCTCTCTCACATAATTATAGAATCAACTCTAAATCATCCACAAAAAAATATGGTAAATATCTCATAATGTGAGAGAAAGGGAGAATTAATTCGAGATCATACAATAATTTCTCATTTCTTAACTCACATTTTGTGTGATTATGGCTAACATTATGATTTTGTGAAATGCAGTATTGAGAAACACAAACCGGCAAAGGGTATGATTAACGAAAATCCACGCTCCCCTCTCTTTAAAGCTGATTTTGTGATTACCAACTCCAAAACACCTCAACACACCCCCAATCTTTATTTTAATTTTCTTAAAGAAAAAGGCAAGGCAAACCTCAAAGCCCCCACTAAAGGACAAAGTGATCATCTCCATCCATTTCCATTTGCCAAACACCCATCACGCCCTTTCCCCTTCTCTCTCTCTCTCATTGCATGTGCCATTCTCTCTCTCTCTCATAAACAAACTTCACTGCCTTTCTCTCTCTTAATTTACACTTCTATTTCTAGTGCTCTCAAACACTTCCCACCACCTTCCCCCTCTCTCTCTCTCCTTCCTTTTCACTCATCTTCTTCTCTTTTTCTCTCTCTCCTCCAATGGCGAGAGAAACTTGGCTAAGCAAACTAAAATCCCAAATCTCACACAAACTCATCCACCCAACAACCACCAAGCTCACCCGATCAAAATCTCCCCACGTCGGCGTCTTAGCCTTCGAGATCGCCGCCTTGCTCGCTAAGCTCCTCGCCCTCCACCACTCCCTCTCCGACAAATCCATCCTCCGTCTCAAAAATGACGTCGTATCCGGCCTTGAAGGCGTCCGCAAGATCGTCTCCAACGACGAGTCCTTTCTTCTTGGACTCGCCTGCGCCGAGCTCCTCCAGACTCTTCACCTCATCTCAGGGTCCGCGTCGCGGCTCAGCAGCCGCTGCGCGGACCCTGCCCTCAGGTCCTTCCCCGAGTCCCTAGAGGAGTTTGCTACTACGGGCCGGGACCAGCACGGATGGGCTGTTGCCCCTGGTCCCGGCCCTACCGGGAAGGACCTCGATGGGCTGGCTCGTAGAGCCGACCGGTACATCGCGGCTACTTCCGCGCTGTACCGAGAGATGGAGGAGCTCGTGTTACTTGAGTCGAGTTTAACAAAAAAGAAGAGTCCAATAAGAGACGAAAATAGCATAGTCGAGATTCAGCAGAAAATCGTGTGGCAACGGCAAGAAGTTAAGCATGTTAAAGAGAAATCGTTGTGGAATCGGAGTTTCGATTCTGCGGTGCTGCTTCTCGCTCGATTAATCTTCACCAACCTTGCTCGAATCAAGCTCGTGTTTGGGATCGGACACAGTTACTACCCTATCCCGCCAACTCTCCCTCGCAGTCTCTCCGCTTCAGCTACCGTTTTCCCATCCTCGGATCCTGGGGCTCCCAACTCGCTCTACATTTCGGGGCCCCTGATGTCCACCTCCGCCACCACCCGCCACTACAACAACAATCACCCCACAAAACCGGGGCGTGGCGGGAATAATTGTGGCGGAGGCGGGTTTTTCGAGAGTAGGACCAAGGCCTTGAAGCCGCCCGCGACTACACTGGGGGCAGCAGCCTTGGCACTACACTACGCAAACTTGATCATCGTCCTAGAGAAGATGATCAAGGCCCCACATCTGGTGGGGCTAGACGCGAGGGAGGATGTGTATGCAATGCTTCCCAGCAGCATACGATCCGCCCTCCGTGCTAGGCTAAAGGGGGTCGGGTTTTCAGCTACGGACCCTGCTTTAGCCGGAGAGTGGAGAGATGCGCTCTCGAGGATCCTCTCGTGGTTGGGGCCATTGGCGCATAACATGATCAAGTGGCACAATGAGAGGAGCTTTGAGCAGCACAATTTGATGCCGAAATCCACCAATGTGTTGTTGCTGCAAACGCTGTATTTTGCGAATCAGGATAAGACGGAGGCCGCCATTGCTGAATTGCTCGTGGGGTTGAATTATATTTGGAGGTTTGAGCGGGAGATGAATGCTAAGGCCTTGCTTGAATGCTCTAACTTCTTCTTCAATAATAACAACAACAATAACAGCTTACAACTTTAGCTAATCTACTCTTCTTTTTTAACTTTTTTTTCTTTTCTTTTCTTTGGGGTCTTGTATGGGATTGAATTTTGGATTTTAGAGGGGATTAATTGAGGTTTTTTTGGTCATTAGTAGGATTGGATTGATGAGATGATGGAAAACTTGAGATCTCAGGGTCCATTTCTGTTGAAACGGATTGCTGAATCTGTGTATAGTTATGTTGTAATACTTGTAGTTAAAAAAGTTTGTTGTACATGGGATATGATGATTGAATGAAATGAAATTCAGAAAAATTAAAACAAGCTCATGTTGTGTACTGTTATTTGTTTATACTACTTACCTCATGTCATGTGTGGTGATTCTACCTTTGCTCATATTTGGTTTGTAGATCATACATAAATAAACTGATCCTATTATATTGTATACCACATCTAAATATAGATTGCGAATTAATTTCAATTGTGGACTGATCATTATCCTTCCTTACTTCTATTTGGATTGATATCAAATTTAATTTGAGAACTTACATCAAATTAACGGCCATTTTGTTTGGAGGAAAAACAAGGAAATTATATCGGAAATTGAATTAAGATGTTGTTTGGTGGTAAAAATAAAGGATGAAGTAATAAATTATCCAACCCCTTGTATAAGTTGTATAAGTGAAACTTGCAATATGAAGTCTACTTTCTTTTGCCAATAAAACAATTCTTGTACTCCTTTTCATAACATTCTAATTACATTGGGAAATATGAGTAAAACTTTTGGGTTTTACAACTTATCAAATTGAGCCAAATGATTACTGATATCAAAAATAAAATATCAATTTTAGTTTTTTATATCACTTATTACACTTTGGAAAATTTGATGCTAATGTTCCCAATTTTGCTCGGTAAAACAATATTATTCCCAAATTGAAAATTATATAAAAATATTCCAATGTTTGCACTTTTTTCATAAAAATGTGCAGTTTGCTAATGCCGTTAACCTCTATTAACGGTTTGCTGACGTGGTGGTCCTAAAATATAATTAAATCTTTAGTAACACTCTTGCGAAATCGTCTAATTGTTAGACAACGACCTATCTGAGGGCTATTTTTTCCCATTTTTGACCCAAATGGTAATTATTTCACCCTTAAGTTGCTAAAAATAACCCCTTAGTTGGGTCGTCTAACAGTTAGACGATTGCAAGAGTGTTACTTGAGACTTAATTATATTTTAAAACTGTCACGTTCGCAAACCGTTAACAAAGGTTAACGGCGTTAGTAAAACTGCACATTCTTGTGACAAAAGTGCAAAAATTGGAATATTTTTGTATAATTTTTAACTTGGAAATAATATTATTTTAACGGGCAAATTTGAAAATATAGGTATCAAATTTTCCTTACACTTTTGATTGCATTTTGCATTTTAGAGGTGAGTAATAACATTGAGCACATATTACAAATATGTACTAAAGTTTTTAAATTGCATGGGGTATTTTTTAATGCAATGTTAAAAAATGACCGCGTTTACATAAGAGCATTGCTTTGTGATTAAAATATGTGAGTATATTTTTGACTAATTCATTTTGAGATCTAATGTTTAAGATTGCACTTTTTTATTTAAATCGAAATTGGTCTAATAGATTGGTCCAATTGACCAAATTCGGCCTATTGCGACTTATTATTTTTCAATTTTTTCCTCCCAATAATTTGTGGATTTTAGGCGTCGGATCTCCAAATCAACGGTCTATACATGCTTTCATGCTCTCATCACCGTATAAATAACTCTCTTGCTTATGGTCCCAATTCTATATACATATGTTTGTAAACGGATTTTAAAACCAAATAGAATCAAGTTGCTATCTCATGTAATGCCATATTTCGCTCACAATTTTCTGGGACCAATTTTTTTTTTTTTTTTTTAATAGAACAACTACTCACTTTATTGCAGTTTGCAACCATGATGGGGAATTGTTACTAACCAAAACTTTCACATCCAACACATCTCAACATCACGCGGCTTTTTAATGTCACAAATTGTTAATATATATCCTAGAATTTCTAATCATCATATTATATCTATATAGGTTTTTCCCCAGGAAAGATAGATTCCAATTTAGTAAGTTATTTATATTTCTCAATTTTTGTTTTCTCAAATATAAAAGCTTTTTTGACCACAATATGACTTGTTACTAGCTAATATAGTAAGGGAGAAAAGTTGAAACTTATTATAAGTACCTATATATTGAGTATATTAATAAGGCTAGCTATAATCACCTTGATACCTATAGCTAACTAGGGTAGTTACAATTATAAAGATAGTTTAGAATCTTTAAAAATTTCTCAACTAAATTTGTGTCACAAAAGGTGAGATGAGACCTATTGGCTTTATAGTAGAGTGTAGAGTGTAGAGTGTAGAGTGTAGAGTAGGGAGTATCTTCACTTAAAAAGACTCTTTTGTGTGAAATAGTAAAGTCAAGATGCATAAAAAGCACTATTCAATGAACAAAATCAAAAGAAATAACAACAAATAAGAGTAATTCCATCAAAATTTTAATGTTATCTCCTCAAAATTAAGATTAGTGCTTTACAAAGTCAAATGTATAGGGTTCATTCTTTCGTTTCCTGATTAATGAATGAATGGTACAATACAATGTCTATAAACAATGAAAAGGGCTCATCAGGGTCTGTTAACTTTCCGCAACAAATAGCAACAGTTCCACTTCCACCAAGTTTTGCTTTGTTTTGGGCCACGGTTCAATTTTGAGGTCCTTTTTTTCACTACCTTGGTCTTGGTCTCTATGCTTAACAACTGTAATGTGGTTTTTCCAACAACAAGGCATTAATTCTGTCATCATTTGTCATTCAAATTGAGATTATGGAGTACATACTGCTACAAGTGCGCTAATATTAGAACCTTTTTCTTGAGATCTTAATATCAAGAAACGCCATAATTAAGCATATTTGGCTTGGAGCATAAAAGTAAAGATAAATGAGGAAATGATTATAGTGATATCTGGTTTCAGTACCAACCGGAAAAGTGTATATTGAAACACCTTCAACCTATGTAGAGGTCGGTGTATTACATATTACTTTCAAATTTTATTGGAAGCAGGCTCACAAGAGTATGTTGGAAGCCTATTAGATCAAATATTTGGTTCCCTACTAAGTTGCTCACCCATTTTTTTTTACTTTGACAATGGTACGAGTATGATCATGGTTGGAAACATTGTCAACAGTATTGGAGAAGGCAGATCCCCATAGGTTGGGGGACTAATGTGTCGCCCTTGGTTCCAAAAAAATCTTTGCATGAAAATACTCAATCAAAAGCTCCACGTTAGTCTAAACATAATGGTGATTTTCAAATCATATTGGACAAATGAAACTCCTAGGGAGACATAGAAGATCCATGAGTCAGCTATTGAGTCCACAAAAAACTTTTTCATGACCCTCTATCATCACCCATTATTAAGACTCCCATGTCCATGTTATGGGCACATTACATAATTAGAGAAACATGGGCACATTACATAATTAGAGTATTGGTGACGGCTTCTCGATGACACTAAGGCTATGTTTGGCACAAAAAATTAGCTTTTGGCATCTTTTGGACAAAAGTTACAGTTTGAAACTTGCAGCTTCTTATTTTTTCTCTCACCTACCAAACAAAGATTTTAGCAAAGTTACAGCTACAACTGATTTTTGAAAGCTATTCATAGTAACTTTCACTTGACAGATAGATTTTGAGTAAAAGGCACAGCTTGAAGCTGCAGGAGCTGTAACTGTGAGATTTAGCTTCATCTTTTGGGTGAAAACTTGCTTTGATCGCTTTCACAAAAATAGCTTTTGGGAGCTTTTGACCCCATCCCAAAAGCTAAATCTCCTCCAAAATCTCTTCCATCCAAACAATGATTTTAAGAGGTTTTATGTCCCAAAAGCTAAAGTTCCTCCCAAAATCTCCCAAAAACTGCTTGCCAAACACACACTAAACCTAACCGGTTACCTTAAATTATAAAATATCTCCCATATATATAATTCAAGTGGTACTTAAGATGGTTTGAACATGGCGAATTCAAAGATTATAACCCATAAAACTGAAGCTTCGGGAGGTCTAAGAACAAAGGTAAGGATATTCGACTTTAAAGGCTCTAATATTGGTACCATCGATCGTATGTATATTGTGGGAGAGAGCAGTAAAATTTAAATTCCTAACCGGATAACGGACCGTTGTGCTCTGACACGGCAAAAAGCCAACTGGTTAGGCCCATACTAAAGTTATAGGTCCATTAGCTTGAAGCTACTGATCGATCACATTGTTTATCAGTGATAGCCCAACCAAATACTCCAGTATTATACTTCCTCCATTCCTGAAAAATTTTACCATTTGCTTTTTGCACAACAATCAATGCAAGCCGATTTTTGCATGTGCTTTCTCCTTTGGTCCACCACATTGAACGGAGGGAGTATTCTCATAGACTAATATCCAATCATCGATCAGTCGATTATCCAATCTAATTAAACCAAAACAAAATTGTTAAGAGAACATAGAACCCAAAAAAAAAAAAAAAAATGTTAACGTTAAAGAACCAAAATACAGTTTCTTGAATTGATTACTGATACCTTAAACTAAAACTAAAACTAAAACATACTAATGAAATTTATACTGATATCACTAGAGTATATGGTTAATGCTCAATAATCATCAGATCATAGTCGGTGAGAAAGCTTATCGGCCTTAACAGCCGCACTAAGCAGGGAGTCAGCGAAAGCCTCAAATTTACGTCCTTCCCTTGGATCCACCGCACAACAGTGCTCCTCCGGGTACCTGTGACTCCCACAGAATACCCCCTCACACTGGCACGTAAAACCCGTTAACCCGACCCGTTTCTTGCACACTTCACATCTGTTCTTCTTCTTCTTTTTAGCACCCTTAATATCATCATCAGCAACAACAACGTTATAATTGTTATCATTATCGTTAGCTGACTTGTTGTGAACAGGACTAGTCTTAATATCAAGCTGATTTACTACATCGATAAGGCTTGATATGTTCGAGCGTTCAATGGCAGGTTCGACTACTTCAAGGGGAGCGGTTTGCTTAAGGAAATCACGGTAGCACTTGGAGCAGAGATTTTGAGTCGTCGGGTTTCCGAAGAAGCCGCAACCGTTAGCGCAAAGAGGTGGATCTTGGTAGTCCATGGCTGATGGCCGTCCTAGCTTGTATGTTTTGTTGATGATCTTCTTACTTGGTCGAAGAAACTTTGGTGTTTGTGGTGGCGGTGATTAGGATTAGAAGAAGTTGGGGTTATGTCATGAGAGATGGGGTTTGCTTATATAGTTGATGGTGCGGTTAAGCGGCTAAGGGCTAGGTTTATCCTAACATAAATTGAATTAGAGATCTATTGAAAGACAAACTTTTACTATCAAGTAAACTATGTATTATCAATTTGGGTGTACCATACAAAATTCCTCCTAAATGAAAATTAATGTCTTTAGAAATTTATTAATTAACCGCCTAAGTTGTGTAATGTTTCAATTTTTTTTTTTTTTTTTTTTTAAGGAAAGATGGGTCAAATAGTACAACTTTCATTCTTTGGGTCAAATAGTACAACTAGCTCTCCACAGGCTTTCAACTCCCCAACACCAATCCAAAAGCAGAGCATCGTAAGGCCCAATAACTAAGGTAATGAGTCCCCCACTCACCTCACCAAGCAGCTATAAATACTCCCCTTGACATACCTCATAAATATATCCCTATCCAACACTCTATTCTCTCCTAAAATATCAGGACTTAAATATCAGGACTTTTTAAGAGCAACTTAAATTAACTTAGTCAAGATAAGCTCACGGCCAAAACTTACGGTCCCTCGTGAGTTTTACAAAATTAGGCAAAAGGAAAAAGGAAATTAGGGAAAAATCCGGCAGTATGATATGCAAATCGGCAAAATTAGGCAAAAGGAAGTTAGTTATGATAGGCAAGTCGAACCACGGTTGGAGGAGTTAAAAAACAGAGCTTCTCCTACCTTTCAAAGGGATAGGCAGCTATAGAGTAAGCGCAATGAGTAATTTGCAATTGGCTTCGTCATCATTTATGCCTTGCATCATCAATCTCAACTTCCAATGGCCTTCCTTAAGGATGAGAAGCTTGGCAGCAGCCGGAGAACTACCTTCAATTTTGATAAAGAAACCAAGCTTCCATAAACCCGAATCATCTCTAATAATACCACCTGCAATTGCATGTTTGGGACTGTTGCAAAAGGCACCATCAACATTGAGCTTTTTCCCGCCTTTCTTTGGTGGTTTCCAGCAAATAGTGGGTGAGAACAAAATATTCCACCATCATGGCCGTGTGTATTCTCTAGGTTTGCTGAGATAACGATTTTTCTGATCTTCAACAATGAAACTCACAAATTTGAGTTTATTCGAATGGATGAGGGAGAGGGACGAAATCTAGATTTGTGATAATAGAGAATGAAATGTAAACTTTCGAAACATTGGTTGGGTTGATTTGGGTGAATCTCAATTATATTTATCATATCCAATTGATCAAGAAAAAGGTGCTTAAATAAGTATAACGACATATGAATATGAATCATAGCCAAATTTGAAAAATATTCCAGAGTAGTATGAAAATTATTATTATTATCATCATTATTACTATTATTCATCTATTATAATTTTTTAAATAATTTATTTATTGAAAATATATATAACAAATTTGAAAATTTAGAGTAGATGAAGTTGAATTAGCAGTTGGCAATAACACATTTGGTGGTTTGTCTCTAAACCTTTCCTCTTTT
Source organism: Mesembryanthemum crystallinum (assembly GCA_030267885.1). Taxonomy (NCBI): domain Eukaryota; kingdom Viridiplantae; phylum Streptophyta; class Magnoliopsida; order Caryophyllales; family Aizoaceae; genus Mesembryanthemum; species Mesembryanthemum crystallinum. Next base: position 11,848 of record BSSO01000419.1, read on the forward strand.
GTTTTTCTTTTGCATATTTTACCGCTATAAGAGTATTTTATTTTCAATGATTTTTCTTTCATTGAACTTATTCTACTAAAATTATTAATTTAAATCTTCATTTCTACACATCATGAAAAAATACATTTTATTTTTATTTTTTTAAAGAAAATGTGACTTTTATTTTTAATAAGATATGTGACTATTTTATCACATGTGATTAAAGTTGCTATGAAATACAACATTTCAGGACAGCGTAGCCTTATCCAACACATGTTGGAAACCTAGACCAGACATCCATTTACAAGAGTTTAAAAGATAATAAGCATAAAAAATAGGTTTTCGTTGTTTTCGCATTTCCATATCATTGTTTGTGTTTGTGCAATATGTTTAACTAAGCAATTAACCTTTTTACGGGTGTGTGTTCGTTTTCAAAAGTTATATCTTGCTACCAAACAGTTTGCGAAGCTACAACAACAACTAATTTTGCACAAAATATCATATCAAGCGGCCTGATATATCAGACGGATAATACTTGTAGTTTATTATAAAATGATAATGGTGAGTAACGACCCAAAAATTGGTACTGACGACCTAAAAGTTAGCATCACTTTTTTCTCACCCTATATCATTTCACTACTAATTTTTACTTACACAATATCACTTTTTTGTTTTGCTTATCTACTCCTTTAGCTAACCGCACAACAAATTTATTACCATTTCATGGCAAATTTTAAAATTCTAACAATTGTGTGGGTTCAGAAAACAACCAAACCCCCAAGCCCCAACCCCCTGCTTGTATATAGTAATCCATTTTTTTTTTTTGTGTGTGTGTGAGTTGACCAACAACTCCTATTCTAAGTCCTAAAGCAGTTCACCAAGTCAAAAGCTTCGACTTCCATCCCAAAACAAGCATTTCCTTGGCCGTTTCTACCACCACATCGAAGTCAAATCTCCCATTGGAAAATACTCCTAATAATACTCCACTACTAGATAGATTGCATCATCAAAGCATTTTATTGTAAAATGGCAACTTAATCAAGCCACCCCATCATATCCCAGAAATTACCAGATCATACAACGTTAATCACCTTCTTTTCAGAAATAATAGTCACTAATTACTGCTATTTTCCAATGTCCCAATGTCGATCAAGAGTAGCCACTCTTCTAAAATACTAGCGTAAATTTCAAACGTTACGCCATACTAAACTCTAGGAATTACACAACCCAGTAACTGTGTTCTGTCAAAATGCAACAATTTTTAAGTTCTAAAGGATGACGCTAATTCTGGGGGAGTGGAAGAATTTACCATAATGTAAGTGCGAATTTTAGGTGAGTGGAGACAGTATGACATTATAGAAATTGAAAATGTTACCATCACAAGACGGAAACCTACCAACCTTTCCATGTGTAAGAATTCTTGTGGAGAAGACTGAAGAGGTAGATTAGCATTAGCAAAGTGGGAGATAGAATTCAGTAGACCAAATCCAAGAGGGCAAAATCCCCACCCAAGTAATGAAGTAAAGATGAGAAAAGATTGAGGATTAGGTTTGGCCTGAAGCATGAAGATGGCACCGTTGACAAAGATAATTTAGTACTCTACTTGATTTGCAAACTCTAATCTAACCCATTAGTAACTCAACTCTTTATCTCTATATATAAAGCACTACAAAGCCTACCCCAATAACACAATACATTAGAACAATGGAGGAAAACCAAGAGAAAGAGAGTGGAAAGAGAGTCAAGCAACAGATTACAATACCATTTGAATGGGAAGAAACGCCGGGGGCGCCCAAGAAGGATTGGAAGCCGATGCGTGATCCATTTCCTGCTCCTACTCCTCCTCCCGCTCCCCTCCCAGTCAAGTATGTTGCTTCCATACCCTTCAAATGGGAGGAAAAACCCGGGACTCCACTCCGGTGTTTTGCTCCAGAATCAACAGAACTGGCCGTTCAAGAGACGGTGCCAGAAAACAAGTGCTTACCACTGCCTCCAGCGTACTTCACAGAGTATTGGAATGAGAGTGATGGACAAAGCTCTTACGATGATGAAGATTATGATGACCAAGATTGGATGTCGGAACTTGACGCACTTAGCTTTCACACGGAAGAGACTTTCAGCTCAGCCCCGTCTCTCCTGGCAAACCGGGTTGCACCAAAGGCGGCGATTTCTTCTGCAGTACCCTTGCAAAACCCGTTTCTGGAGACCCCGGCTTCACCAGAAAGTAAAACCACCAGTCCACGCAGCTACATAGCTGGAAATACAAGCTTGAGGGGTGCTTCATTCTTGGAGCAGCTTTTTCCTCTGTTTCCACCCAAGTCAGGCTTTCTTGACAAAGCTGGAAACTCTGAAGAGAATGTTCCGGCCCCTGAAAAGCGGCCTCCAACTCTAGCAGAGCATAAAAAACTTCTAGGTGACTGCCGAAAAAGTGGTGCAATTAGAAGGCCACTGACACTGGGAGAGCTGATAATGCTGAGCAAAAGAAGAAGTTTCCGGAAAAAGGCAGTTCAGATGAAGAAACAGAATCCGCAAGTGGTACTTTTCTCCTTCCTTCTTTTTTTAAATTACATGTTTCTCCATGAGAACTAACCTCAGAAAGTACTGTTATTTTGCTTGCTACAACTATGTCGAGACAAAAAGGTTGCTATTTACAGAACCAGGCAACCTTCTAGCTTCTAGTTTGATGAACATATAAATCAATCTCTCATTCTACATCTGGAAAAAATGGGCCAATTAGCCTTTTAGTTGAAATATGTCCATATATACATAAACTATTCGTGAAATAACTTGCCTGGTGTGGAAAATGGCAGGACTTCACAATGGACAAGGCTCAAGGTCATGGATGCTTCAACTTTGGAGCCAGTGGTGAAGGAATTGCAAAACTGCTTGGGAAGGACCTTCTGACATTAAAACTCGCTTAGATGAGAAGTTCAAGGAATTTTATGAGTGGAAACAGCTTTTTTATCCTTAATAGACACAAATCTTCATTGTATCGATATCTTCTCTTGTAAAGACGTAGCTAATAAATTGTCAATTATCTTTACTAGATGTTGGATGTTGCCAGCTTGGCACAACATAAAACGTCTCAATGTTTTCTCCTCTAAACATTAAAGATCTTCACATGTTACTACAAACTTTTGTCATCTCCTCCACCAGGCTGTCACCAATTGACGCTTAATTATCGTTGCTACTGGGCACTCCCATTCATGATCAGTGGCCTTTAAACTTTTAAAGTAAATACTAAATTCCACCATAGCAGACTACCTCGGAGATTTACAGCAATCACAAACCTTCTGTATCCGTTCCATAACCAAAGGAATGTCTTTTTCAGCTAATGTAGCAAAACAACACCTAAACCACCCTGGTTCAATGCAATGAAAGGCTGAGCCAGGGCTTAAATTCAATTTACCTACAGTAAGGAGCTTATCCCATAGCTCGAGCTCTCCTTTCTCATTGTAGGGCTTAATCAAATTACTCATGTCAGCCCAGCAGTATAAACCCCCGTCACTCTTTGCACATGTGATTCCAAGTTGTTCCAAACCAGCAACAAAAGAATCATGCATCATCCTTAGTCTCTCTCCATTTGTCTCAATATACTCGTGGATAAACTTTTTATCTGACAGCATCGCTATAAGCAGATGTTGAGTAGGAGCAGAAATTGAGGAAAACCTGGCCAGCTTTTTCGCAGCAGCTAACACATTTGCATTAGATGTATATATTGCTCCAACTCTAAAGCCTGGAATAGAGAGATCTTTAGATAGCCCATATATAATATGAACCCTATTCTTGTCAAGATCTTCTGATTCGATGATCTCAGCCATGCTTACAAATTTGCCACCGCCATACTTCGACCCCGCAAAAATTTCATCAGAAATAATGTGAATGTTTTTATCCCTGGCAAAGTCCAAAAGGCTGTACAGTGTTTCTCTGGAGAGCAAATTACCTACAGGATTAGAAGGGTTTGAAAAAAGGATCCCACGAACTTTTAGCCCCCGCTTTCTTGCATTATTGTATGCTTGGTCAAGGGCAGTCTTACTTAAAGTGAAGTTGTCAGAGCTACGACATTGAACGGGTATTAACTCCACGCCTGTGCGCACTAAATCCCTGTCAAAACTGTACCCTTCTATGTTAGTTTTTACACAAATTAGTGCATAATAATAGATATCATATGATAGAAAAGATCATACCCAGCATAATATGGTGCTGGAATGAGAAATGCATTCCCGTGGTCTGCCAGGCAGAAGCCGAGTATCTCCACAGCAGGAGTAGCACCACATGTCAATACTAGTTGGGAGGGATCAAAAGAAATGCCACTCATAATCTTAGACATAAAATCTGTCATTGCCTGCAACAGAACAGAATAAACAATTCACCAATATTTCTAGGAGTAGAAAAATACTTGTGCAGAAACATATGGACGAGACTTCAGGTGAGACCATAAACAGAGTTTTTTCCTTATTACAATTACCCATTTGTTGAATATCACCATATGCATCCCCAATTTCAATTTTGAGAAAGTACAAAATGAGCTCTACGAACAAGATGAAGACCTATAAGACTAGCCATCAGCCATCCATTGAGTTTCTGGCCAACAGATATACAATGAATAATGAGTCATTAGAAAGCCTAAAACTGCAAAGGCTACTAGGAAAAGCAACACTTCAGCTGCTGATGATTCCACTTCTGACTTACCACTTCCAGCATTACACCATCTTATGGGCACAATCGCAGTGAAGCCAATTTGACAACTTACCAATATTTCATTACCGCAGCTTAAATACAACCCTCAATGTAATCCAGTCCTATATTCAGGGGATAAAACATCAAACCAAAGCTCACACAAACATGTTTGAAAAAATGGTCGAATAATCTAGCGTAAACTGCTATTTCTTCTAGAGCATCATTAGACCTCACACCGTCCCACTTCTCACAGTCACAGCACCTTGACATGAACACTCAATAGACACATGGAGAGAAATTCTTGAGGTGACAAGTACTTTTTCTTAGAATTGGTCCATTAATAAATATAAGTAATACTAAATCCACCAAACTTATCACCATTACAAATACAAAGTCAAAAGTATAAGCAAAACATGTTTGCTTAACTATAGTTCTCATAGACCCAATAATTATATTGTAACTCGCTGTCTCTAAATTGCTAATAATGTTGCCTTGGAAATAACTATCTCCCAAAGGATCAGAACTCAAATAGGAGTACTTGAGAAAGTTAAGCAGGTAACTATCTTTCAATCGGGTACTGCATCTTCACCAGTTATATGTCCTTGACTCCTTGTCAAAGGATGACCATATAGGTTCTTGGGTTCAGTGCTCCTGTCATCCCACATACCGTTTCCATGCAAGGGATGTCACACACTATGTTACTCGGACTCTTCATTTAACATCAAATACTCGTGTCGACATTCCGACATAGGTATGGACACTTGACACTTTTATTTTTGGCCAAAAACTCGCAATATTTTTCCAAAAATGGGGGAATCCAACACCTAGACACTACCAGTGTCCGATATTTGAAGCGAGTCTTAGTAGCATAGGTCACACAATGCTAACAATTTAGTTTACCTTTATTGTAATAGATATCATTCTTGAATCCACATTATTTAGAATTGACAAAATTCTGTAGAGACACAACTGTGGCATTTTGCATGAAATTGGCGGCTTAAAGTCTTTAAATCTGACTTCTAATTTGTAATCCTCTACTTTTCTCCACCTCGAGAAATTTGGCTAGCTCATATAAACACAGCAACATACCAACTAGAGTGCTATCAATTCTACTTGCATTCAGATTTCAAAATTCAGAATTTCTCAAAAACTAGAGCTTGTATTGACAAGCCATTACATTTAGCTTGCCAAAACTAGATCAAAAATTGAACAAGAAAACAAGAGATAACCCAATATGCCATTCTTAGTGAGACGACAATCAGTATGCATCATTCACTGATCATTACTCTAGCAGCTTTTGAACAAGTAAACAATTACCACTACAGTAGCAACATTGACAAATTAATCATTCAAGTTACTCATAATCAATAATAGAAGCATTACCAAAAAGAAAGTAGAAAGAAAATGATGAGAAAATTACCACTTTCAAGTCCATCAATCCATCAAATGGCTGGTAAGTCGCAATTCCATTGATCCCTAATTCACCACCACTGCCCATCAAACCGCCCCAATTCTCACTCACCCATTTCTCGATCAAGTCCAAACACAACTACAAACCAAACAACAACCATATTATTAGTACCCACAAANAAAAATTGAAAAAGAAAACCAACCGTATTCTCAGCCAATCCAAGCTGAATGATACCACCAGGGTTATCAACCTCATGATAGGCATCCTCCTTGGCCCGGTCCAAGCCCAAATAGTAAGGCGAATCATTGGGCCGGGCAAGCCCACTAGCCCGGTTCGAAATCCGGGCCGGGCCAAGCGAGTTGCGGGAGGATGATAGGCTGACACGGGAGGAGGAGCGGTGGAGCTCTGCGGCGGCGTTGGAGGAGGTAGGAGAGAGAGAGGGCGGCGAAGACGGCGGTGGTGGTAACGAGTGGTTGTTATTGTTGTTGTTGTTGTTGTTGTTGCGGTTTTTTTTGAGGTAGAGTTGGAAGAAGTAGAAGAGGGCACAAGGGATGATGGAGCCTAGAATGAGGCCACCTCGGCCTTGGACTACCCCTTGTAAGGGCACTATCAGCCTCATTGCTGGTGGTTCTCGGGTGGTTTTGTTGGTGGTTCTGGTGGTGGTGGTGGTGGTGGTGGTGGTGGGTTCTGAGATCATGTGATGGAGGAGAGAGAGAGAGAGAGAGAGAGAGAATGGGGAGATTTGGCAGGTGAGATGTGGTGAGGAGAGAGATGGACTATGAGCGGCACAGGAGAGGAGAGAGGCAAGATTTTGGGGGTTTGTTTTTTTGAATCTTTTTTCCTTTTCTTTTTCTTTTTGTCTGGAACTTTTTTTTATTTTTCAGATTTGTCATGGTTTGAGTTATTTTCTGGACAGTAATGGCCTGGAAATGGGGCACTGAGAATCTTGAGATGAGTGTTATGTAAGTGACTCGTGGCTTTTGTTTTCTAACGGAGTATTTGGGAGGACCAAATTTCCTGAGCATAGGATTAGGATGTTGTCACTTTTTGGTGAGGGTTGGTGAGAATAATCTTTATATAGTTCAGGAAAATTTGATACTAATATTTCCAAGTTTGTACGGTAAAATAATATTATTATCAAGTTGAAAGTTATATGAAAATATTCTAATATTTGTATTTTTGTCATAAAAATGTGTAGTTTTCCAACACCGTTAATGTCTGTTAACAGTTTGCTGACATGACACTTCTAAAATTTAATTAAGTCTTGAGTAACACTTTTGTGTAGCCGCCTAACTGTTGAAAGACCCAATTAAGGGGCTATTTCTTCCAATTTCGGGGTTATGCTTTCATAAAATGGACCTAAATTGTAAAATTGAAGCCTTAAGTTGTTGAAAATAACCTTGAGGGTTGTCTAACAGTTAGACGGTTGAGCAAGAGTATTACTCAAGACTTAATTATATTTTGGGACTGCCACGTCAGCAAACTGTTAACAGAGGTTAACGGCGTTAGCAAACTACACATTTTTATGACAAAAGTGCAAACATTGGAATATTTTTATATGATTTTCAACTTGAGAATAATATTGTTTTACCGGGAAAACTTGGGAATATCGATATCAAATTTAATAAGATTTTTGAGAAAAAAAAATGCTTTCACTATTTTTTGGGTGAATATGTTGGCATCAAATTTTCCATAAAAATATATAGAATATCATTTTCGTGCAATCGTCTAACTGTTATATGACCCAATTCAGGGGGTAGGCTATGTTCTCTTCATGTATTTTTGTTGATATTTATTGTTGATCATTGATTTTTGTTGGTTTTTGTTAATTTTACTGATTTTTGTTGATTCTACTGATTTTTGTTGATTTGTTAGAATCGCCAGAGAGCGTCTTGCTGACTTTGTTGATTTTTATTGACTTTTGTTGATTTTACTAATTTTTCTTGATTTTATTGATTTTTGTTGATTCAAAAATAATTTGAAAAGAATAAAGCCCTACATTTTGCAATCTATGAGCTACTTATTACAAGTAGGGTAATTTGATAGTCGTTAAAAGTAGCACTTAAATTGGATCGTCTAACGATAAAACAGTTATACTCAAGAAGTTGCGAATTACATAAAAGTCATATTAAGCATAGCAAAACCAATATTTCCTCCATTCCACAATCCTGTAAACATTTGGATTGAGCATGAAGATTAAGGCACCCTTAAAGTGAAGAAAAATGGACTAAGATGTCCTCGTAGTTATTGATGGGGGTGGGGAATATCAAAACAAGATGGGAAACTGAGAGGTAAAATGGATATTTTAATAGTTTTTACTTACCAAAATAGAAATATGTTAATATGATTGTGAAACAACCTTATAAGGCAAAATATCAATAGCTTGTCTCTAATTAGACTAGTCTCGATGAGGCCACCACTTAGCTCAACTTCAATAAGTGGATCTAGGCCCAACCCACAAACCCTTATTATTCATGCGTCTCATATAATAATTCGATGAGACACGTCTCAAACAAGAATTTGCCAAATATCAATATGACCACAAAATATCATATAAGTATGTCCGATGTATCAAGTGAACTGTAAAACTAGTACCAGTGACTTATAAACTGGTATTGGACCACTGGTAATCCAAAATAGTTTACACAGTATCACTATTTGCTTATCCAATACTCATCTAATATAAAAATCAACCTAATAGGAGAAGGACTCACGAGAGTCATCTAATACTACCCAACAATCCATTCGTGTGATGTTAAAGACATCGTGGCAATCTAACATAATCAACACATGCAATCAACATTGCATTATTCAATCCTATATCAACCGGATATCGTGTTCATATCGGACATCTCACATCTCTTTAAAATAAACCCACACCCCAAACAATAGGTATCATCAAATGCTGTCTCTTGGTTAAACATATCTTAGTTGATCAAGACTTGACGGAATGGGGTTATTCAATTGGCATTTTATCAAATGTAAATCTAATTTGACCAATTTACTGTAGTGACTAATGATGCAGCTACCATTTCACTGATGAATCATGACTAGATCTACCATTTCAAATTGTATTACTTTTTTTTGATTAATGTGATGAGTTTATGACTATCCTACAAAGTTAGATGTCTAAAACCTAGTATTGTAGCAAAGATGGCCCAATTATTCAATTCCATTAGTTTATATAATCCATTTATATTACTAAATTTCATATTTCTATTGTTTTTAGAATCCAAAAAATATCGTAATGTATCTTATGATCTTCCCCTTTTCTTTGAATCTAGTATTCAACTAAAAAGTATGTTTATAGGTTGATAAATGTTCAACTTTGGACCATTCATTGCATTCAATATAGTCGTCGATTTATCATCTTTGTTGTTTTTGATAAGTTTTTATATTGTTTGTAAGTTTTGATAAGTTTGTTTTTTTGCTTATTGGAGTATTTGTATCCTTTTTACTAAGGTAGTTTTCTCTTCTAGTGTAAGAATTTATAATTTTGCGAAAATTAAAGAGGTAAGACTGTAAACACCGGAGAACTTTGTCGGATAACATAGATGACCAAATAACTTTACCCACATACAACTTACTAGATATTACAATTTCACAAAACGTTCCAATTGATCACAAAGTCTACCATCAAGGCATCAATAGGATCAAATGGTAAAGTAAACACAAAATCATACAGTACATATTCAAATTCAAATACATATCCTAATTTTCCTTTATGGCTAAAGCCTTTTTGGTACAATATCTTTGAAAAATGAATCCAATGCATATCTCATGTGGTCATATGATCAGTTACAAAAGCCATATAAATATGTCTTGGTTGCAGACATCATATGATATGATGGTCCTCTACACAACAGACACCATTACCAAAAGTTAAACTGATTTTGGAACCAATTTCCGCATAACAATCCAAACAAGCCCTTAAAAACATCAATCCTTTCTCTCTCTCCTTTCATTCTTCTCACTTTACAGCTTACATTACACCGCCATGAAACACCCTTTTTTCCTTCTTCCCACCCTCTTTTTCGTCCTCCTGGTTCGACTCGGCCGAGTCGACTCAGCCCGAACTCGCCCGCTATTCGCCTGCGGCCGACCCACAAGATCCTACCCGTTTTGCAACACGAGCTTATCCATCACCCAGCGAGTCGAGGACCTGGTGACTCGGCTGAGCTTGGACGAGAAGATATCCCAACTCACCAACTCGGCGCCGGCGATCCCGCGACTCGGTGTCCCGGCGTACGAGTGGTGGTCCGAGTCGCTGCACGGGGTGTCGAGGCACGGGCGTGGGTATCGGTTCAATGGGACGTTTGATGGGAATGGGACGATCATCAGTAGCACGGCCACCATTAAGGCGGCTACAATGTTTCCTCAGATAATTCTCACTGCTGCTTCGTTTGATGCCAAGCTTTGGTATCGCATCTCCCGGGTGAGTCTCTCAAGTAAATCGTGTGTGAATAAGTGGTAATTCTGATGCAATTGTGATTATAATGTAATGACCATAAACGTTATGTAATTGTTATTATATGCCCATCATGGTTACCACACAAATTGTACCGGCTAGTATGGTGGTTCTAAATATCATTACTTCGTAGTCATGATCATATAGGTTAAACTTGAGTAACGGTGATTATACAGTGTAGCGTAAGTGATTACACTCTTCTCCCATCCTTTTCAACCTCCTCTCACAACCTTCATTTACTAAAATAATGCATTACATTGCAATTACATTTACTTGCTTAAGGTTTAACAGGCAACCAAGTTGTTAACTCTGCAGGTTATCTTTGTATCCGTACTTGAGGAAGTCCAGATTCAATCCATTGTAGTATTTCCTATTGGGTTGGGAATTGGGAGGTGTGGTTGGTTATAATTTATCCCTTTGCTTTCATGGGCGGTGGCTCCTTGAGCTGATGGTTAGTTGACCGAGGCAATCCTTGCATGTTAGGAAAAAAAAAAAGTAACGCATAACGGCATAAGGTAATCAGTAGAATGACACTTCTGGCAAATTATAGGATGTACAATGACAACCAAACAAGCGGAATCGTTTTTGTGGGATCCTCACAAATTATGTGGTTTTGGAATTTGTGGGCTAGGCTACTGGTTCTATTCCCTTCCACTCCCGGCTATAGGCTCTTGGGTCATGGGTAATGGTCGGGTCCCTTTGGGCAAGGAGCTTGGGTTAAATTGGTTTAGCCTTGTCTTTTTGAATTTTTTTGCTTCTAGTTAGAGCTTTGATTGCTATTTCTACTTTGGTGTATTAATAATACAGGGTGGAAAAAGAGGTGGAGGAAAAGAGGGAGAGAAGAGAAGGTAGGTTATGAATTGATTGAAAAGATACCTGGCTGAATTGAACTATACATGGCAATTAGAGATTAGTAGGGAACTTCTTTGGGGATGATTGGAGGATAAACTGTATTCTATATCAACCCAGGATCACTATGACTGTAAAACAAGGTATCCAAAACAACTGTACTGCATCGAATCCGGAGCGATGACTATAAAACAAGGTGTCCACCAACTGTACTACAATGCATTGTGCATATTAGTAAGAGAGTTATATATACAAGCGAAGAGGAGTACTAAACAACTAACCATAAGCAGAGTTTATTTACAATATGGGTAAGAAAATATCAAGGAAGAAATATTATAATGCATTTGTTTTGATTGGATGAATTACCGAGCTTCCAGGGATCAGTCAAGTGTCGAGAATAACCCATTCTAACATTTGGTACAATTTTTTTTTTTTAATATGATTTCAGATCTACAATTGGCTTATTCTTAATAAAGAGAGCAACTGTATAAGCAAGCCCTTGTGTTATCTGACAACAACCAGAGTCGCAGTAAAACCATATATATGAAGAAAAGAATGAATCATTATTAATGGAACATCACAATCATTTGCCCATTGGGATCTGCTCAACAAAACAAAGCTAAAATTTCTTAGAAACACTACCTAAATACTCTATGTCATAAACAAATTTGTATCAGTCATATATGTATTAGTCGTAGTATTATTTAGTTCCCTACAGTTTTGGTAATCTGGTCTAAACTCTACTGATCATCACATTTTTCTGCAAATAATTATAAATTTCATTTGCGTTTGAATGAATGAAGGCAATTGCGACTGAGGCAAGGGCAATGTACAATGTGGGACAAGGCAAGGGCTTGACATTTTGGGCACCAAACTTAAATATATATAGGGACCCAAGATGGGGAAGAGGGCAGGAAACCCCAGGGGAAGACCCTTTACTGACTTCTAAATACGGAGTGTCCTACGTAAGAGGCCTTCAAGGGTATACTTTCAAAGGGCAGAAGACTTCCGAGCACCTTCAAGCCTCGGCCTGCTGTAAGCACTTCACAGCGCATGATCTGGATAACTGGCATGGGATCACTCGTTACACATTCGATGCTCAAGTAAAACAGAACAGCACAAATCCTTTTTTTTTTTTTTTTTTTTGTTTGCTTATCAAATTTTCCTGTTTATTTACATTCTTTATCTCCCTGGATTTTGTGTGTGGCTAAAGGTGTCGAAGCAGGATATGGCGGATACATATCAACCTCCATTCCAGAGCTGTGTGGAGCAAGGGCAAGCGAGCTCGATAATGTGTGCTTACAACCGTGTGAATGGAGTACCCAGTTGTGCACATTATGATTTCCTGACAGAGACAGCCAGAAGACAGTGGCATTTTGATGGGTAGCTACATGTATACTGTTATTCTCTGTTTGAGGTTATGGTTGATTATTCCCCTCAACTTCTTCCAACAGTTTAATCTTTCGTAATTCTGATTTTCGGAGATGCTTTGACATTTAGGTACATTGTTTCAGACTGTAATGCAGTGCCTATCATTTATCAACAGCAAGGATATGCAAAAACACCAGAAGATGCTGTTGCTAGTGTCCTTAAAGCAGGTATACCTAAAGACTGAGTAAACTGTAGCCTTCATGTGATTTTCAATCTTCTAAATTTGAAAATTGTTTGCTGACCAGTGAACCATGTTTACTCCTTTTCAGTAGTATTAGGCTCTGTTAATTTGAATTGAATTATCAGTGTTGAACTTAACTGAATGGGAAGTAAATCAATAGTGATACGCGAGAGTAAAAACAAGTTGCAGGATTACAGTATGTGAACAACAAAATGAACAGGGATAAATCTAATTGTCACCTCAATGTGTGTTAAACTAGGATGATAGTCCACACTTGGTAATGCTTGTAGTTGCGCAGCATTCATGCTTGTAGTACCTGAACTATCACAATGATTGACCTTGATGGAATGACAGGCATGGATGTTGAGTGTGGCTCTTACACACCGCGCTACTCCAAATCAGCACTGCAACAGAAAAAACTTACAGAAGCTGATATAGACCGAGCTCTCAAGAACCTGTTCTCTGTTCGAATGAGATTAGGCCTTTTCGATGGGAATCCAAAGAACGACAAATCTTTTGGGAAGATTGGTCCAAGCCAAGTCTGTTCCAAAGAGCATCAGAATCTGGCTCTCGAAGCTGCCAGGAACGGCATTGTCCTCCTCAAAAACTCTGACAATCTCCTCCCGCTCTCAAAAGCCAAAACCAAGTCCCTCGCTGTCATTGGCCCTAACGCTGATTCTCCTCAAATTCTCCTCGGGAACTATGAAGGCGTTCCATGCAAAACAACAACACCCCTTGAAGCATTAAAAGGCTATGTGGAACATGTGAAGTATCATCCTGGCTGTAACGCAGTTGAATGTTCAGTAGCCTCAATAGAACAAGTTGTGGAAATAGTTAAGGAGGTTGATTATGTGGTTTTGGTCATGGGATTGGATCAAACCCAGGAGAGAGAGAAAATGGATCGCGTGGACTTGGTTCTCCCGGGGAAGCAGCAGGATCTTATATTGAATGTTGCAGAAGCTGCCAAGAGGCCAGTTGTGCTAGTGCTTCTTTGTGGTGGTCCAGCTGATGTATCTCTGGCTAGGGACAATGATAAAGTTGGGAGCATCTTGTGGGCTGGTTATCCAGGTGAAGCAGGGGGAACTGCCATTGCTGAAGTCATCTTTGGTGATCACAACCCAGGTAAGAATATAATTGCTATTACTATCTGTTTTTGGTTCCTCTCTTCAGTTGGAAGAAAGTCTGTTCTGCGAAGTTGTTTCCTTAAAAATTAAGAGCTAATCAAAACTGGGCTTGAGTTGGACACAGGCCAGGCTTGATGTGTTTTGCCCGTGGAACGGGCCAAAAAGCTGCCTTAGACCGGGCTAACAGGTCAGGTCTTTATACATTAACCAGACTACCATGTCCGCCTGTCCGTGTCCACCCAATTTCTGGGCCGAACGGACAGGCTTAATGGACCGACTCATCCATGCTCAACTCTTACTTTGACAGGGATGTAAACCAGGGTTTCACATGATCAACTATGCTTTTCAAGTTTGATATTACTGCAGGTGGGAGATTGCCAGTGACATGGTATCCACAAGATTTCATTCAAGTACCCATGACTGATATGAGGATGAGGCCTGACAAATCTTCCGGCTATCCAGGGCGTACTTACAGGTTCTACCAGGGCAAAAAGGTTTTTGAGTTTGGTCATGGTCTGAGCTACTCAACCTATTCTTATAAATTTGCATCGGTTACGCGAGACAAACTAAACTTGAACCAGGCATCATATACAACCCAGCTTCATAAGAGCTCGAATATGACACTACCCATTTTGGTCTCCGAGCTGGAGACACATTTCTGTGAGAACACAAAGTTCTCAGCAACTGTTAGAGTGAAGAATAACGGAACCATGGCTGGCAAACATCCTGTTTTGCTCTTTGTAAGGCCTGGTGAGCAGAATGATGAGAGTCCAGTGAAACAATTGATCGGGTTTGAGAGCACGAACCTGAAAGGAGGCGAGGAGAGAGAAATCGAGTTTAGTGTGAGTCCATGTGAGCATCTGAGTATGGCTAACAAGGATGGTTTGATGGGGATAGACAAAGGTGTTTATTACCTGGTTGTAGGGGGGGCAGAACACCAAATCAGCTTGAGAAGCAGCAACGATCTCTGACATCTGAAGAAATGAAACTTTATCCAGATAATTCTACACTATTACTCGAGTAAAAACTTGGAATTTTCATAAGCTGTAATAGTAATAAAAATTGGATGTGACTAGCGCAAGTTATTCTCCAGCTATAAGTGGCCGTTTGGTTCAAGTCACGAAGTTGCAATTGTTAAGAAGTTGCATTGCCCAGTAACAACTTGGTTGACAATAAAAGTACTCATACAAGAAATTGCACTATCTATCAAGTAATAGGTAAAATACTTGCTCATTTTGGAAGAAATAGAACTTTATGAAATCATTGAAATGTGCCAGTTTCATAATTTTTGTTACTCAAATACTGTAACACCGTAAATCCCACTTCTCATGATGTTTTTCATATTATCAACAAAATGACCACTAATTAGAGAGGAGTGAGGCAACAATTTATAAACCATGAGATGATGGATTTGAGGCAAGGCCCTTCCCTACTAAACCCAAAATTACAAAATTGAATCGCGGGAGTACAATATATTTCCAATTCAACAAAAATATGGCAGGGAAGGAAACCCTAAGTTAATGTAGACATTTTAAGAACATCATTTATCTCAAAATGCCCCTCTCATGGAAATTTCTACCCGACTAATGTAATGGTCAAGGAAATGGACTTCAATTTGGTTGGAAAGATTTGATGAACTTCGAAGATGCTTGTGACGGCATCATCTTGTTGATCATAGCAGGCATGTATGTTTCCAGAAAGCTCAATCAACAGTTTGCAAAATAGCAACAGAGGTGACCTCAGTTTTCGAACTTCTACTTGTGGCTCATGACAATGTCCTTGTCCATCTGTGCAGATGAAAAACAAAAGCTCACATAAAAAACGTCAAGACAAAAAAAATAGTGATCATTCAGTGAGCTGGTTTGAGAACTCACATATTTTAAAAGTTCATTTGCTTTCTCATCGTTAAACCCAAAAGATGCCATGATCTGATGAGCAGCAGAATCTTCCTGTTTCCATATCCCAAGAAGCAAATGAGCCACAGTTATTTCTCCACCTTCACCTGCATTGCAAATCAAGCAACTGAACACTTATTCGCTAAAATTGCTAGAAATCATCTTGCTCTTGCTATTGCACTAGCACTAGCACTTCATCTTGTTTTATATGATTCACAGGCAAAATCACTGTTGACACAGATTTTTTATTGGCAAAGCTAACAACCACTACCACCAACAGATAATTCTCAACTGAACTTTTTTAATAACACGACAGAGGATAGACTTTGCTATCCATGAAATTCACAATTTTAGTAAATTGGCTTGGAGTATGCCAACTTATATCTTGTATGGTTGTCATAACTCAGAAAACAGGTTATCTGATACTATTGGAAGTTGAAACTCAAAAACGTTTGCCTTAAAACCCGTATTCAGATTTATGCAGTTTGGAACGGTCAAATTTGTGTCAAATTTTGAATCATTACAGCAAAACATGCAAGAAAAACAACCACCTGACTTCAGCTTCTGATCAATAGCCCAATCAAGGGCCTTCTGGGCAGGCTCGGTCAATGGAGGATGCTCAGGACTGAAGAAGTACATGTCAGATTTTCCAAGCAAGCTGACAGTTTCTTCCCTCACCTTGAAAAGTGTAATGCCATTATCCCTCAAAAATTTTGCAGCCTGACTTGTTCCTGGACATGGAAGGAGACAATCCAACTTAAGTTAGTGATCAAGAAAAGAAGCTAAATTATAGATTAAGAGGAGGAAAGTTAGAAGAAGAAAGGGGAAACTTCTAAGTACAGAGGGTAAGAGAAGCTTCTTAAAGGAAGTTGTGAACATTGTGAAAATGTCTCGAGTTTCTGCAGGGGTGATACTACATGAGGAATTACGGGCAAATGAGTAAGGTAAATTTTCTTCACTGCCCCATAAGCGTGAACTCTTGTTGGTCACAGTTGCTTGTTGGTCAACACCACCACTACCACCACCGCAACTAATCCAGACCTGCTAATCTATTGGATCACATAAGTTTGGGCAACGAATAAGCAGTGATCTCCACTCTTTCCATTTTGCAAACATCAAATCCTAAAAACAACACTGTAAAATGGCCACCGAGCTAGAAGTATGGATACACATATCCAAAAAAATTGACCCTGCCATGCTGATAAACATCAAAGTACCTAAAGGAAGCCTGAGACTCCCATATTTATGTTTCTCCAAGCACCTCTCTACATGAGTGTGTAATTGTCAAGATCAAGGCACCTTTTGCTTTCTATAGCTTCTTCTCTAAGCCCACACATTCAACCTCAATAACATCCAAGATGTATGATTTGATTTGCAAAATTCTTTCGAAGAACAGCCCTCACTTGAACCAATAGCAGCCACTCATTCTGTCACTATGCCCATTAAGTAGAGCTGAACCTCCCACATCCATGACCTTGTATGAAGGTGCAGCTGTACAGGGGGTAAGCGCTACTCCAAATCAGGAACTATTTACACTAGATATAAATTTCCTAAGTTCTCTCATCCAAAGATATAGATTTAGTTCATAGATAGATCCCAGAAAGTCTTCATGTAAGTAAACCAGGTATGTGATCATGGTAAGTCGGACAAATTTCGCATGCATCCAAACTCCAAAGAGACAAATACATCATAATCTGGTTCAGAACAACTGAGGCTTTAAACCGCTGCAATGGACTAAATCAAAATGACTCATCAAATTTTTGTGTGCTTGTTTGTTCATGAAGTCATAGACAGTCGATGCATTTCCCCCAACCCAGCCCGGTGGAAACCTCGTGAAAGGGATTTAAGGAATGGTATGGAATGTTGTGTGGCATTCATTGGATTCAATAAGCACCATCTATAATCAAAAATTGAGAGCTCTTTGCAGCATTAA
This sequence comes from Mesembryanthemum crystallinum, assembly GCA_030267885.1. Taxonomy (NCBI): domain Eukaryota; kingdom Viridiplantae; phylum Streptophyta; class Magnoliopsida; order Caryophyllales; family Aizoaceae; genus Mesembryanthemum; species Mesembryanthemum crystallinum. The sequence continues at coordinate 29,799 of BSSO01000419.1, forward strand.
GATGATAAAAGCAAATAAATATGCAGCTCTCAGCATTCACTATCCGTTAGCAACATTGTTCTTGATGCCTCATTGGTGCGAGCCCAATGCATCTATAGAACTCGGTCCACCAAAGAGCAGATTGTATACTATCATATTACGAAACTAGTCTCCTACTTGTCTACAAGAGCACTGAATTGAACACAGCAAGTGGCACAAGGTCATCCGCAAATCCTTTCAGGTTAGTCTAGTGATTGGAACTACACACCTCTTCATACTGACAATCAAATGATCAATGCATGACAAACAATCTGGGACCTAGTGTTTCAACAAAGATTTATGCTTAACTTCTATCAAAAAATACATGAAAAAGAGATTCATGGAACTGAAGCATCAATAAACATATTTAAATATAACAAATATAACTTAGTTACAAACCCTCAACCAAGATCCCCATCAGAAGAGCTTCAGTCCCAGTGTTTGGATATTTAAGTTTTCTTGCTTCCAATTCTGCCATAGCAAACGCCTTTATACCCCTAGCAGACCATCTGCTTCATGCTTGGAAAACAAACAACAATTAACTGCATGTGATAACAACCATTCACAGGCTATCAGAAGAAATATATAACACTAACAACAGAACAAAAAATCTCATTTTTCAAACTTGCATGCCTTTCAACATGCCATCTTCAAATAACAATTATCCAGGATTTTTTCATTACTCAAAAGGTTCAATGAAGCAAATAGAAATAAAAAAATTTCCCACATAAATCTAAAGCAATATCTCTTCTCACTGCATGAATAAACTATTGTATAGTGTGTGTTCGGGAACATGGATTTCAAATCCATAATTTGAGATGAATTTTTATACACAAATACTAAGATAATTGCGGACTTGGAATTGATCCAAATCCATGGCCTTTCAAAGGCTCAAAATTGGAAATGACACCCCACCACTTGTCATTTGATATTTCACTCTCTCATTCATTTCCTTCCTTGATTCCCAAATTCTAAAACATAATTAAAATAGGTGCAAAGGCTAAAACGCAACATTATGCTAGATTTAAGGATAGGTGGAACTCTTACTTCCAAGTAGGTTTATCAAGAGTAGTTAGGGTTCTTCCTAAAAGTCGAGGACGCAAATTGAAGAGCAAAGCTCTCAAAAATTTATGTTCAAGACCCAAAAACATGAAAAATGAAAGCTCTCAAATAAAACTAGTATACATGATATAGCTTCAAGGTTAGCCCACAACACATCTTTTGAACTCAGTAATGTCATCAACAACTACATTTATCCATGAAATTTTCCAGACATCAAACATTCCAGTAACAACCAATGAATCTAACACTAAAAGATGGGGGCATAAACAAACAAGAAAAAGGAACTCACTTGGGCAAATCCTCGGCAGAAACTCCCTCCTTACTGCAAAAAAAAAAATATATATTAAACCAAATTAAATTAACATTCACAAATTCACAAAACAACGCAACAAAAATGGCGAAAAAACGGAACTTGCCTAGTAGTAGGTAAGCTAAAAGAAACCGTCATTTTCGTCGATTGGCGCTTCAAGATTATACGATTAGGGTTCAATTGCCGAACTGAGAGGGGGTTGCCAATTAAGGAGCTCATAAAAAACCCACTTGATTTGTGAAACAAGCAACAGCCATTGAAATTGCGGAGCTCAGAGGGTGAGGCGAGAGAGGAGAGAGAAAGTAGATTGAGAGTATGAGCAGCCATTTTTCAGTTGAGGAGAGAGAGGGGAAGGTGAAATGGGTGAGGTAGGTTCGGCGGCGTGTGGGTGGGGGTGAAGTTGCTTGCTGCTACCTCTGCAAATCCTCCTTTGTCACTGACGGTGAAGTTTTAGGAGGGGTGACGGATAGAATTAGAATGGGCATTGGGGGTGACTTTTCTTTTTATTCATTTTTCTTCTTTTTTTTTTTTATTTGATAGATTTTTCTTCATTTCTAGAAGCTAATGATTTTAAAAGCGCTAAATTACCAGATGGGTATTTTTTCTTGCCACCTTTTGTCAAATGGGTATTTTTTATATCTCCGGTACCAAATGGGTATTTAAAGCTTATAAGTAGTGCACATAGGCCCAAATTAGGACCGGTGAGAGAATCTCCGGCCCAAATTTTCTGTGCAATAATCATTTTTGAGTATTTATTATGTTTTTCGGCCCTTTTTCTTTTGTTTTTCCTTCTTTCTTTTTCCTTTCCCTTTTTCTTCTCTCTTTCCTTTTCTTTTTGGCGCGATCAGCTGGCAACCACAAGGGGAAAAAAACCCTTCTTCTATCTCAGTAAAAGAAAAGGTAGAAGAACCATAATGGCGAAGAAGAAGTAGATGAGCATTGAAGAAGAAAAGTAATTGCAAAGAAGAAGAAGAGTAATTGCAAAGAGGAAGTCTAGAGCTGCAAAAAAGGAAAGCTTTTCCACAATATTTTGAAATTCATATTTTTCATAAACTTACACCATAGCTGCCATTGTTGCGACTTGAAGAAGACTGCCCTTGAGCCATTCTCACTCAATTACTTCACCAGACCCCTTCGAAGATTAGCCTAGATGAAATCCCAGGTGAAATCGTCGTTCAATTTTGCTCCAATTTGCCCGATTTTGATTTTCCCCTTTTCCACCCAAACCCTAACTTCTCCCAATTCATTTCCCAACCAATTTAGGCGCCTACAATTTTTATAAGGGGAACGAAATAACATAGGAAAAAAAAAAAGGAAAAAAATAAGCAAGAAAATATTATAAATGCCTAGATATTCATTTATTGCACAGAAAATAAAATTTTGGCTGGAGATTCTCTCACCGATCCTAATTTGGGCCTATGTGCACTACTTAAAAGTTTTAAATACCCATTTGGTACCGGAGATATAAAAAATACCCATTTGGCAAAAGGTGGCAAGAAAAAATACCCATCTGGTAATTTAGCGCACCATAATTAATTTAGCGATGATATTTTTAGCAACCATCAAAATCCATCACTAAGAAGTCTTAGCGAGGGAATTTGGCTTCTTCGCAACGGAATAACATCATTGCTAAATTGTGTTTTTTTATTTTTATTTTTTCGTAGGATTTTTTGCAGGGGACCCCCTTATATAATACACTTTATGCACAAAACCCCCTTATATAATTTTTTTTGTGGGGAACCCCTTTATAAGTTACTTTGGCCATGACCAACCCCTATTGTTCAATTTTCCGGCCAATTTATGGGATTTAAGGACCGATTTGCCCTTGCGAAAATTTTCCAAATGGGTTTTTTTTTGACTGTTTAAATCTCATTTGATTCATACTTGGCATTTTTGTTGAAATTCATATGCTAAATTTTCCAAAGGGTGAAGAAAAAATCGTCCATGTGGGAACGATAATTGAACTTATTTTCTATATTCCTTTGTGCGACTGGTACACTAGCAATAATCTAGTTTACATGCATCAGTGGCACGAGGCATGATATGTGGTATCTTGACTGCCCTTGGGAATAAGGTGGCAATATAAAAGCTCATTGGTTGTATAGTAAACCGTGCCTTTTAAAACTCTAGACTCATTTGGCACACCGGCCACAACGTGTGTCTAATTCAAGACATGAATGCTCTTAAAAATACTTTTTCGAGAGAGTAGTACTCCCTCCGTCCGAATTTGACCTTTCCTTTTTTTTTCGGTGGAAATCGGTGTGATTTTATATCAAAGACAAGCAAATAGTTTGTAGTACACCCAAGGGAGGATGATGGAAAAGGCTCACCTTCTAGGAAGGGTATCCTTCCCATCCACTAGGCTTCAAATTACTAGCTAGTTAATTACATAAGCTACCTAACAAATCACTATCTTGCTTGTTGATCTTCCTAGGCTTACAAAATTTAATTCTAACTTGTAGCTTCCATTTAACTCTTTTGAATCTATCTTTAGGTGACTGCTCTTGCCCTTTGAACTTTCTCTATGTAATACCCCGATATTTCTCATTATTTATAAATATATTTATTACTTATTTTGGAGAAATTCGTGTATTTGATATTATTATTCAAGGGTTATATTTGGATTAATTAATTATTTAGGGATTTATGTAATTATTTATTTATTAATATTTGAAAAATGGGTCATAAATAATCCCAACTTTTGCTGTTCGGCCAATAATAATCCCAACTTTACGTATCTCTCATAATAATCCCAACTTTCACCCCGTCTGCCCATATTGGTCCCAGTAGAGACGGCGTTAACTTTCCGTGAAAAGGCACATGAGCTTTGAGTGCGAAAATTCCCTCTCTCCTTCTCTCCCTTATATCTTCCTCCTCATGCCCTATTCCAGTTGTTCAAACCCTAAACCCCAAATTTTTTGCAAATTGTTCAATTCTCCTTCTTCCAATCCCCAATTGGTCACTTCTCTTTCTTCAATTTCCAATTTCGCAGCTAATGGAGCAAAAAAAGGGGAGTTTTGGTGCAAGAACTATGCATAATGAAGAAGGGCTTTCATGGGGTTCGGCTTCATCTTTTTCAACACAATTCCCATCTATCAAAAGCGACCATGGCATTGTTTCTCCTATCAAAACAGTGAACAAAGGACCTAATAAAGGGAGGAAATTTTTTGGATGTCCCTTATGGAGGGTAATTTCTTGTTACTTTTATCTGTTCATTTTTTGTA
>BSSO01000420.1:0-34349 GCA_030267885.1 Mesembryanthemum crystallinum
AATATACACTTGATGTTGACGTCTGCATATGATACTCCATCAATTAGAGTAATGCTACATCCATATTATATCAGTATATGAAGTTTTTTTTCATATCAGGTGGGATCCACACTTTTTATCATCTAACTAGGGGATTACATGATTAGAGGTGCGTTGTTATAATACTTGATTTACAGATATTTTTGTGCTGAGAAAAAGAACTTTTGCTTAAACAGAAAGCAAATAACTAAGCTGACTAATAAACAACAGTTGATATTTTACCAAAACTGAGTAAATAACAAATACACAATCACTGATAAATTTTATAATGAGGTAGATTAGAAATCAATAAATTGAATCCACTCAATTATGAGAATCTAAATTATAGTCAAAGAATGTACTCTACTATATAGATATGCTTGAACAACCATTTTAAATACTTAATATAAAAGGACTGGTGATGGAAACAGATAACTTAGTAGTTTTCAATGCTTTAAATAAGTCTGGTAGAAGGTCTAATTTTTTTCAATTAGTCATTGATGATATTTTTGATGTTGTTGATAGTTTTGGTAGCGTGTCTTGGTCGTTTGTCAACCGTGAAGGGAAATGTGTCGCCCATGAGCTTGCACATGTGCAGCCGTGGGAGGTTGGTTGTCGTTTTTGGGAATCTTCTTTCCCGAACAATGTAGTTGATGCTCTGCTTGTTGATTCGGAAAATTTAATGGAAATCGATGACCATCATTTGATCTTTCACTCAAAAAAGAAAATATAAAAGGACAACATCAACTTCTCAGCCATTAATCATCTCGAATTAGGAACCAGAAATATTTATACATACATACTAAGGAAAATTGGAGAACTAAGGACAATTAAAGTAAGCAATTAACTGCAGCAATGCAGCCACCAGGCAAAGTAGCCAAGTAGTAGTAGTAGTAGTTAGCAACTTAGCCTAAAGCATATTTCTTGTTAAAGACTAGTTGAGTACATGTAATTAAGGATGTGATTAGAGAAGAGTTGATTTGATCTTGAAGCCACTGAATCTTTCCTTCCACTTGCATCCTGAAGCAGAAGAAGTACCCTTTAACGCTCTTGGCAGCCGCGACCTGAATCTGTACTGATGGTCGTCTGAGGAATCATAGTCGTCTATGAGGAGTTCATCTCTGAGTGTTGTTGTGGGAGTGACTTTCATGTTCTTAAAAGTCGGAGAAAGAAAATCTTGAATAATGACATCTTCATCATTATTGTAAGTATTGTTTTCCTCGCTCAAAGGAAGCAACTTCCCGTTAAAGAAAAGCTCGTCTGCTGAATTCATGCTGTAAGTCGCTACATTGAACTCGAAATCTCCAGCTGCTGCTGCTGTTGTGCTGTTAAGCTGCTGCTTGATCAGCTCACCCCCAGTTTCAGCAAAACCGTTGGAGAAGGAGATTCTTGGGCTTATAAAGCTGTTCTGCTGTTGCTGCTTTAAGCTGCTGCACGCCATGATATATGCTATCAAAACCTTACTAATTAATTGGATGGTTTACCCTCTTCTTCTTCGCACTTTCCTTTATATTTTTTTACTTGATCACAGCATGTATCAGAAGTGGTATTTATAGGGCTTTGACAATTGACATGAGTTACGAAGTAGCTCGGCTTTATGAGCCTAATCCTAGTAATAAAGTTAATTACAATATTTAAGCTAATCTAGTCGAGAATCTATCGTGCCCTGTCCCTAATAAACTACTATAGCCGATTGGGTTCTTTAATCAAATGATTCCCAGTTCATTAAGTGAAGTGTTCTTTTGAGTCAAATTTGCCTGTAACTGCGGCTTCTTTCTCCAACTGGTTAAACATCTCATGTTATCTAGATTTGTCAATTGATGCATGTTTTATACCTTTCTTATTTTTTGTGTGTATGTCTCTGTTTGGCTCTTTTTGTCGTCTTAACAGTAATTATTCAGGTTCTTGGATCTGTTGCCATGTGACCTCATCTGTCTCTTTGGCTGAAGTTTTACTTCTTTAAGTTTGACAACACCAATAATACATTGTCTACTTAGGCATAGACTAACATGGCTATGGCCTTCGTTAAATTAAGGCAAGTTACATGGGATTAGTGCTTATATTCGTAAAATACAGGAATATACACACTAATAAGCACACATGCGCTGTTAGTTGCTCTAAACATAGTGTCAATACAAGCAGTAAGATTGACTAAGCTTGATTAAGTAATATTTAATGAAGTACTTAATCAAACCAATCATGGATGAGAACTGGGATGGATTCAGAGTAACCGTAGTAATCGCGTGGTAGGGCCGTAGGGGGGGGCATATGCACGATAAACTTTGATGCAAGTGAAGAACATGTTAAATGGAGCTGTACAGTAGGGATGAGACTAAAATGTGAGTACTATTTCTGTTGGGAATCAATATCATGAATCCTAGGAGGTGATCTAGGACTGAGGAATGTGTTTCAAGCCATCTCGAAAAACCAATTTCAGTACTTAATTGATAGTACATGGTGCATGCATTTGGATCACAGGCATCTTAGATATGTGCCGTACCGATATTTAGACACGACACATATTAGACTTTTTATCCTCTATAAATAGTTCTTCTGCGTGTCTATATTCGTGTCCATACAACTTAATTTGGATGTTTTTGGTTGTAGTAGAAGGGTTTAGCTTTAGCAAACATGAATTTATAAGAAGATTGCTTTTGCAACAACACATTAGTCTCTTCATTCTAAAAAATGTTTGTTTCTCAAGGTATTGCCAAACTCTAAAAAAAATGTCATGAATTCAGTGCAAAAAATATAGTTAAAACCCTTAATATATACTCCATTACCCTTTATCTGATGAATGTGTATCAAAATGGTTTATGTTACTGAAATTTTCACGCAATAGACGATTTGATGAAGGTAATTTCTGTTACTTTGAAGCATTGTTGTGATTTCATTAATTTTTGTGTCACCTCTTAAGTGACATCATTTGAAGAATGAATCGAGTAACAAGCAGCTTGTTTGAAGGCGCTTAAGGTTTGAAATGCCTCACCACTCACGAGTAACGTTAAGTGTGCACATGTCTATGTGTTTAAGGAACACCATTTAAGAGTGAGTAAGCCTCTAACATTATCAATAGATAATTTGTCTGTAGTTCTTTTACAGTAGTATTTTCAAATTGATGAAATCTCGCATATCCATGATTTTCCTCTTAACGGAAGAAGGGTGATTTTGCATATTTTTGATCATTTTACCAATTTGATAATGTGTCTTATGCTACTTTTAAAGAATTTTAGAACCCATGCTTCTATTCTCCATAATCTTTTGCAGGCTCAAAAATTATCAAATGAGTATAACGTAAAGGAACCAACTCAACCAAAAATTTAACTTGATAATTAAAAACCCACAATCATTATACCTCCTAATAATAGTACTTTCTTAAGGTGTTGACAAATTTGTCAGCTTCCTAAACTACTAACGAATTATGGTTGCACAATACATCCTGTATTACCCACGATAATGAGAGGAAAACAAAAGCGAAGCTAATTCAGAACAAGTAAATTTTTTTTTTTTTTTGAGCAATTCAGAACAAGTAATTATAATCTGATAAGATGCCTTTTCTTTTNAAAACTTAATTGGCAAAAGGATTAGACAATAAAGCATGTGCTTGCTTGTTTAGATTAAGAGTTTGATTAATTAATAACAAAATGGGATTACAAGGACAATGTCTGAGGCTGGTCTCCTGTAGGGCTACTAGATCTTGTCTCCATCCTGTTATTTAACAATCCTTGTCTATGTAAACCTTCCGCATTTTGCTATTGTCAGAACTCAGATCATTAGAATAAAGAGGCTAAAATATTGCGCCTCATTTTTCTATATGGATTCGTTGAACTTGTATTTTGAGTCATATGATTCCTTCTGTTCTACCTTGGTCTTACTTTGACTTGTAATATGTATAAGTAAAACCACTAACTACAAAGTTTTTTCTTCATCCTATATAATGAGACTTTGTAATTATACATCTAATGTGTTGAATATTCAGATGTAATTCTGAATATTTATTTGGCATTAATCAATATATCAAAGCTTAAATTAAGTAGGCAAGTAGATCCAGTCTCGTAAGTATACTATCTTTAACTCCTATAATGTTATTTGAAGTTTGAACTAATAGTATGATCTTTTTCCTTCTTTTATTGGTCTATCTGGTGAGCAATTCATCAGTCTTCTTACAGTTAGTACTGCGAAAAGAATTAACAAAATTTACACATTTATACCTGCCTGTTCTGTTTCTAGACACGCAGCTGGTGAAAAGCGATAATCATCAAGCACCCTAAACCCTGGACTTGAGCAACCTCAGGGCAAATGGAAACACGAGCTATATCTGATCTTTTCGAGACAACTCAGGACTTCCCTGAAAATCAGACCAGATTTCAGTGGAGCAGAAACTTTCAGATAAGCAGCCATGACGCTGTAAGCCTGTACCGTCAAAACCCTCCAGATCTCTCTTCATTTTGCAACTGGAATGAGAACATGCTTATCTGTCGAATTTGACCCCATCAAACAGATCAAGAGGGCAACACCAGTGCCTGCTCTCAGCTTGAGCTATGCAGCCTGATCAGATGAATTTTAGCCCACAACATTATTATCACCTATGGAATGGCACAATCTTTTCAGAGGTAGCTTCCTGTTGAGAGATAGCTTAGATCTCCATGATAAATTTGTCACATCTTTTAATGAACTTCTAATTGATTTCACAGGTGCAAGTTCTGATGAGTTAATCGACTTCTGATTCAGGTTATCCTCTGAATTGGACCGTTTCAAATTTGGGCGCATGGATTCAACAGGGACGAGCTTTCCCCCTATTTGGTTTGTAAATACAAATGTTACCTGCATAACCAATTAGACAAGCAAAACTTAGGATTACTGCAAAAGCATGCATCACCTACCAATGCTTCACTTTGAGGTGCTGTAGTATAACTGTCCGCTTCACTATTTCAGCAACATTTTAAGCTTTTATCTCCATGAACTACCTTGGGTTGGTTGTTTTTCCTTAGAAAGCGTCCATTTGCAAGTGTAACAATCATTTTTGGAAGATATATTAAAGCTTCAGTTTTACCACGTTGTCACTGTCAGAGCACTTAGAAATGTAAGTATTGAAGTTATAGGGCAGTTATTCAACAATCCTATGTAAAATTCAGTAGCATGTAGGAAAAGTAGACAATGAAAAAATCTGAACAAGGAAATGATAGTGGTAACTCCATATAAGAGCTAAATTTAAGTGCATATGTTAGGCAACAATTTATACAGGTAACTTCATAAGCAACTTGGAAATACTAAAAAAATTACTTACATCGTCTCCTGCTGAAGCCTGAAAAAGAACATCAGGCACTGAAGTGGGGGAGAAATGATGACCCCAGTTGAGCAAATCCTCTTCGAGAGGAGTGCCCACCTAAAACAAGCCCCCAAATACGAGTCAGCAAACCCCACAATTAACTGTTATATTATCCAAACAAATGACGGGATATGTACCTGTCTCTCTGAGCTTTTTAACTTATTCAAGCATCCAGAAATTTCTGCAAATCCACCAATATCAACATCACTTTGACCTGACTGGTCAGTTTCACTGACTGATTCAACCCCATTCACCTCTATCATGCTCGCACTCATGTCCCTCTCTGCGGTATCATAGTTACATCGTCTGCAATTCATCTTTCCATGAATCTCAGACCTGTAGGAAATATATTGAAATTTTAATCAACACAAGAATGATGCAGCAACTCAACTATGATAAGAATCTAACCTAACACGTCAGAATTAAGTCCATGCAAATTCATATGTGCTCACCATCAATATAACTATTTTTATTTTATGATTAATCATTTTCTTTTCACCTTTTCACTTGGTTCTAGGCATATGATTTTAACAAAGCAATGTTTGAGTGTAACTTCCTGCTAATTATAGCGTTTCCGCTTCACAGCATTTATATTATTGGCTTCAAACAGGACAAAACAAATACCTCACATTGGCCTGGTATGTGAACAGATCGCGTAGATCTTCCATTGAAAAACAGTTACCCTGAATTCAAAGTCATTAATAGATTATCTACAGAAACAACTGCAAGAATGCAAAGAAATAATGAAGCAAATAAACTAAATTACCTTGTCACAATCAGTTTGCTCCTGCTGAATGACTTTTTGGAGCCCTTCTTTCGACATCTGACGTTGGTATACCTTCATATTTTTTCAGGCAATAAAAGGCTGTCTTACTAACTTGAAATTATGAAGAAATAAAATGACAGAGAACCAGAAATCTTGTATTCTCAAAGGCACCTTCACACATGTTAGATACCCAACTAATCACATACTAGCGAGAACCTACATTAATTAACTAAAATCCTGAAATTCCATAAAAGAGTAACTGAGTGATTTATTGGATTAAAACCTTCTCTTCAATAGTTCCAGTAGTCAGAAATCTGTAGATGTATACTCTCTTTCTTTGTCCATCCCTCCAGACTCTTGCAGCAGCCTAAAGCATACATGTAACATGATACAGGCGCATTGCTTCAGACCAGAACATTCAAAACCTTAATAATTTTGTATGAGATGAAGGTTGAGCTCTTTACTTGTTTATCATTGGCAGGATTCCAGTCAGGATCAAACAAGACCAGGCGATTTCCGCCTATCAAATTTAAGCCACAACCACCAGCTTTGCTGCTTAAGAGAAAGGCGAACTCGTCCTGCAAGCAACTTCTAAAGTTGAGCAAATCCTAAGTTCATATCAAAATGAAAGGTTGGGAAAATACACACCTTCGAATGATCATTAAAACGGTTGACCAGCTTTTGCCGTTTGCTGATTGATGTAGTCCCATCTAGTCTCAAGTACGGGTATCTTCTCTCACGACAAAGTTGAGCAAACAGGTCAAGTGTCTGAAGCCAAACGATATAATCAGCTAAGAGATTATACACAGACACACAGCAATAGAGAGTGTCTGGGAGAGGGAGGAAAATTATCTAATTAGCAGGAGACTGCATGTAAACAGTCCAATAAAGATCATTCTGTGAGAAATGCAAATAAGCACTAAATAAACATGGGAGCACGGTGTTGATATGGTGTCATAAAACAAGGTTACATGCATAATCGTCCGTGGATGTTACTTTTAATAAAAACAATATAGATACCTGGGTGTAGTTTGAGACTAGAACTATTCTATCATCTGTTTTTTGACGTAACTGTGCCAGTAAACGGGCTAATACATGCATTTTCCCAGATAACTCCACCCAAATGCCATCACCACCAGTCCATGCTCCAGATCTGGGAGCACAATAAGGGAATCGATGATATCTGAGGTTTGAGATCTTATCTAAGAGTACCAGTATGATGTGGCATATAATAGAGTTACCTTCCAGAGAAAATTTCTGCAGGAAAGAAGCGCATACAGTCCTCAAACCCTGATATTCCTGAATTTCCACCCTTTATAGTGTCGTATATGAGCTGCAATGAATGGTATTTTGTATGTGAGAGAGAAAGGGAGCAAATTAAGCAGCATAGCAAGTAAAATATCTTCATTTCAAGTTTGAAGGTGAGTTGGTCATGAGGATGAATGCAGACATAGTGTGTGTGAGTTATGGGCATCCCCTACATATTAAAGAACTTGTTTCTGGAAACACCATGTTTATATGAGACTGTGAGCTCATGCCTACTTATCATTGAATAAAACCTGAACCAAGATCGGTATTATAATCCAGTGACTGATAATCTTATTCTTGAAAAAACTTTGACTACAGGATTGTCTTTCTATCATTAACTGAATGAAAAACATTATATCAATAAATATAATATGTACTTAATATTGCCTTATTGCATCAAGATTCACAGTTTATCAAAACAAAATCCTACTAAGCTGGCACAGAGCAACTTTGTTAGCTTTCAGTAATTGTTCATTCAGTTTAGCTGGTTTTCACATCAAAACATGCACTCAACCTACTAGCACAATAGCAGTACTTGAAAAGCAAGCGCATGAGCTCTGCCTTATAGTATGATGTGCGGCACCAATGATTCTTAACCAGCTATAGAAGGTAGTCTCAAGGTTAATGAAGCACACCATCTGAAGCATAAGGACACCAAGGTAAGCCATTCAAGATGCATGTGCCGGTCACTGCTCTCTACTTAAATCATAAAAAATATGGGAAAGTCAATCTAGTGACCTCATATCCACATTTATTATACTGTACTAACGTAGAAGGAAGCACATTTGCAGTTCTATAAATGCAATAGGTAGCCAAGCTTCACTAAAGTGACTTGTTAAATGGGATTTTATTGGGATATTAGACCCTGTGAAAGTCTCCATTTTGACACATGAAGCTAAATTTTCCTTAATATTACACCAAGTGACCAACATTAGGGCTACAAGAGTAATGTTTTTTTGACATATATGCAGCTATTATCTCAGTCCAAGACATCAATGTTCAGTTTTTAACCAAAATGATACCTTTGGGTGATTGCAGAGCTTCTTGAGTGCTGTAATATATGCTAAAATTTTAGACCGCTTTGCTTCTTCAGTAATTGCTCTTTTTACCTGGGGGCAAGAAGAAAAGAATCAAATGTTATGGAATTGGCACCAATTAGATACTATGCCCTACATTGACCAGGAGATAGATCAGGGTTCGCACCAATTGGATCCTATTATCTATATTGAACACAAGAGAGATCACCTACATTTTTTGACTGTATAAAATGATTGTACAGTTCAGACTGCAGCGGAGTTAGTTTGCAGCAAACAACTTCAACCATCTGCAACAGCCAAATACTAATCATGACTGTATACTTCAATAGAAAAACAGAAAGAAAATCACACATTAAGTAACTCGATATGTGCTTTTCCTTATGTTTACCAGTGCATAATACTATACAAAGTCCTCTTTATATTCAGAGAAAAAATAGCACAAGATCCAACATATTTGAGTCATGTACAGGAGAACATAATTGTTATACCTTTGGTGGTAGATGATTAGATAACAATGCATTAGTCCTCCTCAATATGAACTGGGCAGAGAAGGAAAAAAGGAAAGAAAGAAGAAAAGTCAGTACTAGCAATATGATTGATTCATGCATTCAACTTATTTTTTGAAATTGCCTAGAACTTTTCACATGTGGCATGCAGTTAGGTAAAAATTGAAGGATTATACGAATATGACTGATTGAATAGCTTTCTACTATAATATAATAGCATCCATTTCAGCAAGATAAGCATACCTGATTTACTTTGGCGCTCAGTTCCTCTGAGCGTTCAATACCTTGCATTCTCTCTTCCTCAGTGGCTGTAGGTTCTCTTCCACACAGGATTGGCGTCTTCATATATTGTACATCACAACTCATATTAAACTCAATTCGAGAATTCAAAGTAACAGAGAAAATATATGATCTCAGCTGACACATACAAGCACAGTTAAGATTCAGGTAGCTACCCCCAGATGAGAAACAGTGGTTAGTGGCATCTGATTATGAGGAAATAATTATGCAACTACTCCACAAATATACCAATTAATGTAAGGTCTTCTTTTGGTAGTATAACAACAATAAACAAAGGGGATCCTTCTAGAATCTAGAGGGTAGAAACCATCAAGAAATATGATCTCTAGCATACGCTATCAATGTGAAGTTTCAATGTCATATTATCACAAAAATGACGCAGTATAAACTATAGTGTGGAACATATGCAGAACAGAGTGCACACTGCACAGCTAAGATATATGAACTTGTAACCTTAATTGGAAATATGACAGCGCACACAAAAACCAAAGAAAAAACTTCATAGTATCCAAAATACGTGTGACATCGAAAATTGAGTTGCTGTAGGTGTGACACTGCAATTTGCACAATCTTCAGGCAGCATGATAACACGTAGATGAACTTGTACATGCTCATCAGATATTGGAAGCTATTGGTCAGTGCAAAAAGCAAATTACACATGATCTTGGTGACAACACAAAGATAAGTTAGAAGGTGAATCACCTCGTAATAGCGGCGAAAATGTGCAGCATCACCTAAGATTCCTGGATTGGTGAAGTTGACCATGGCATAAAACTCTTCAAGGTCATTCTGCAGGGAAATCAAGGGGTAAAAATAAAAAAAGGAACTTGTACATACAGAATATATCAAGAAACAACCACAAGAATTACACACCTGCATTGGTGTACCCGACAGCAAGATACGACGCTTGCAAAAGAGAGAAGCCAATGCCTGGCCTCACAGGACATTCATAGATGATCTCAGACTAGTACCTCGTCAAATGATACAACAAACTAAAAAAAATAGAGCAAACTTGCCAATGTTCTCTTACCCTGTTCGTCAGAGTTTGACCATTCTTTAGTCTGTGGGCCTCATCGCATATGACAAGATCACAAGAATCATTTTGGTTGAATTTAAGAGCATGCAGTCGAAATGTTTCATACGAAACAATCAATACCTGGAACCGTTTAAATTAATCAGAGCACAGTTCAATTGAATTAACCAAATAATAATCATGTTTAAACTTCACCTGTATTTTGCTGCGTGGATTAATGAAACTGTCAATTCCAGAGACAACCTCGTCTCGACTACTTTCACACAGGGCAATGAGCTGAACTCTCTCCCCAACCCACTTTTTAATTTCTGCCTCCCAGTTACTCACAAGACTGGTAGGAGTAACAATAATCGCCTTCTTAACCATTGGTTTTCCATCAAACCCTTGGTAGAGAAGCGTATAAAGCAATGTAATTGACTGCAAAGTCTTTCCCAAACTGCAAAAGATATGTAGAACGGTGATCCCAACTTTAATGAAATTGTTAACAAGAAGGCTGCTTTCATAGTAAGAATAAGATGTTTACCCCATGTCATCAGCCAATATGCATCCACAGATATTGGCAGCACTATGTAATCCGGAGACACAATCAAACATAAACTGGACGCCTTCCCTGTTAAATTTGGTTTCCAAACATCAGAGACAACAGTCAGCCTAAACAGTTATCTCTTTGACTAGAGACTACTGATAACCAATGTGCATTAAAAAGGTTAAGTAGGTTTCAATTCTATGAACAACCATAGTAATGACAACTAACTAATTCTATGGAGGGAAAAATGAGTAAGATTAGACATTCAAAGCACAATTGGTTTCTCCAACAGCGACTTTTTGAAGTTTTACCAGCAACATGAACCTTCTAGAATGAATACCATCTAACATACACTTAACCGTATAAGGAAGGTGAGTGAATTCATGATAGCACATAAGAATTAATGTTAGCAGTGGACGATTACCAATACCTTTGATGGGGTCGAAGGAAACGAACAAGCAAGGAATCAACAGTTATAGGTGTCAAATTAGCACCTCCATCGTCTGACTCTTCAGGTTGCCATAGCACCAACGGCTCAATCCCAGGCGGCAAAGTGACATCTTCCTCTTGCTCATCTTTCTCAACTGTTGGGAGTTTCACATGATTCATAACAGGAACTGGGATAGGGCTTGTTGAACCCCACGGCACAAACCGCTTGCGAGCCATAAGCCGCTGCCGAAGTAGCTGCTCATTGCTATTGTTAGACCGTTTGGAGAATGGTGGTTTGAAGGGTTTTCTTGCCACGGCTGCCCCATCTGACACCGAAAGAACCCGTGGAAGCAGTGATTGTCGTTTCACAACGAGGTTCCCTCTATAAAAACCCAAGGCAAGTCATTTACAATTTTTAGGGCACGAATTCAAGCAAAATGAACAGATATCCATCGCAAATTTCGAAATTTTCCCAGATCGTAACTACAGATGTTAGGTTAAAGGAAACTAGCAATTCTTATCATGAAATTGAGCAGCCATTAACTAGATACATCAAAAAAGGCATCAATAATCCAAAAAATTGAAGGAGAAGTATACCTAACTAGGGCATCGACATTTTGAGACTTCTTATCCTCTTCTTCGGAGCATACATCGTCGTCATCAATGGTGACAAAATCGTCACATTTGTCAGCATCTTCGTTGGCAAAGTCTTCATCGTCATCTTCAAATTCTTCACTTGAATCAGAGGGATCGGAAGCCGAAGAGAACGATACCTCTTCTTCAGTGTCTTCCATTGTAGACGAGGTCGAGCACAGGTAGAGAGAGAAACTGCGAGGTTTGAAGTAGTACGCGGTACGCTAGTCGCTAGTAGTTCTAGACTATTCAACATAAATTTGGCGGCAAAATTTGGGGAGAGAATTTATAAATGATTTGGGCTTTCGCATTTTCATTTTCATTTTCATGCTTTGTCTCTTTCATTTTCATGCTTTTAAACATTTGTTCCGTGTTTTGGCATTGGGCGTGGTTAAAGGTTCCGTGTGTTGGCATTGAGCGTGGTTAAACAACACTTACTGACGCACGACTTCGAGTACTCTACAAGTAGATTGTATCATGGTCTCATAAAGTCTAGAAACTCGTGGTTGCAGTACAATCTATAAGTTGTTTACCTATGGAGTATTACTTTACATTTAAGAAAGTAAGAGATGATCTACAACATTTGGCGAAGAACAATTAGACTTATACTGTATTGCTTAGTAATCAAAATTTGTATTGTGAGTGTACATTTAGCTGCTCCATTGCACTTAGAGCAACAAGGAGAGTAAGGTTCACTGCTCGAAAACTGATTGTTCCAACCGAGACGATCCGAATCTGCGAGTCAAGAGCAATCTTACCAACTAGAAAAATAGTTGTACATATATTGGTATTTACTTCCATGTTTAATTGCATTTAAAGGTTGATTGAACTAGGTTTGGAATCAAAAAGCCTCTGCTTTTTCAAGCACTCTTTCCCTCCTCTAGCAGATATTGCAAAGCCCTCCAGCAAGCGTTTTGCAGCATCTCCTTCATTTCCTTTGATCAGTATAACCTGCATCGATGTATTAACAACCTTTTTTTAAGGAAAAAATGTGCTCATTTAACGGAATTTATATGTTATTTTAACAAGAAATTACGATGACAAAACAACTAAGTATTTGTTAAGATGTTACTCTATTTATCAAAGTTTAAGTATTAATTGGAGAAAGTTGAAGCTTCTATTTACTGAATGGTAACACCCTGCCGATTCTTCAGACTTTTGGGGACGTCACCATTAAACTTGTTGTTTTGAAGATATCTGCCATTACAAGTGAAAGTACTAAATAAATTAGCTAAATTAGACAAAGAGATAGATTGTAATTGATAGTTAAATTAACCAATAACCATGAAAAATGTATAGACTAGAAAGATAATATGTATGTATAATACATCTCACGAATACGAGGGAGGTTTCCTATTGATTCCGGGATTGATCCTTCCAGCTGATTATTCTCCAAATGCCTGACAACCAATTCCAAAATCTGTTACTCGTGTATTTTGAACTGCGAATGTGATTACTATTCATTTCAAGTGAATATACAGTAATATGTGATTAAAAAGAAAAAAAAAGTAAGTTGCATAACTGAATGCAACCAAATACAATATGGAAATCATGAAATGACCATGACCTAATTCCGGACAAAGGTAGTGCACAGGAGACGAAACGGACCAGTTTTATCCCCTAAACTACAGTGAACTTACAAGGTTTCTAGTAGCTTGAAAGAGCTGAAATCTGGGAGTGAACCTGTGAGTTTGTTATCCCCAAGCAACCTATAGCAAATAACTAAAGTTAGATAGCACCAAAAAGAGGGAGCAAAAGCAAATCATACAATCAAGTTAATAGCTTGCAAACAAAACTAGCTAAATTTGATGTTCTTACAGATGGACAATTGCAGTTAGATTTCCGATGCTTGGCGGTAATGTTCCGCTGAGCCCTTTGCCAGTCAGATTCCTGCATTGTCAATTCAGGGAGAATTAAACAACATTTAAGCCTAAATCATAATGTATAAGGCCTCCAAGTGAAGTTGATGAAATGATTACAAAGTGTTAACGCGAGCAAAGTCACTTGTTTGGGAACAAGTTACACCGGTCCATGAATTTTGCCGAGGCAAGCAAGGGTCACCATTCCAATCAACAGGTGGGTTGTTCAAGCTTCTGCTCAGTTCCTCCATAGCCATAACTGCAATCCATTCAAGTATCTCATGAGCTAGGTATATAGAAAGTAAAACGAGTACTAGAAAGACACACATAACGTATACTAAGATTAATCATATACCGAATTAATCAAGTATTAATACATAGTTTCTTGCTTGCCTCCACCTATCAACCTAATCTTTTGGTATGCATCAATTATTTCTTTTAACATATGATTGTTACTTCCTCTGTCGCAAAAAGTTTATCCAAATTTAAAAACTGTTATGTGACTCACTAGTTTGTAAAACGAATTATGCTATTTTAATAGTGAAAATATTAAAGAAAGTAATCACCATCCCTAGAATTAGTTCTTCCACCAAGAGGGAGGATCATGAAAATTTCCCCGGCATTAATGAGAGGACCGACAGGGATGTCTTCCTCCGGAATAAGACTGATCTGAGTCTGACCGGAGAGAGGCCATTGAGCTGCATAGACATTTACGCCACTCGCTGTGACATTGAGCTTTGAGTAGAAGGTTTCTCCATTCACTTTTACATTGAACACTCTCCAACTGTAAGGGCTTGGGTGCCGGTTATCTTGAAAGTATAGTGATATGTGGTAGAGGCTCGCTGGCAATGACTCTGGCGGCCACTGCAGCTGAAGTGTCTTCCCTCTGCTTGTTGTGATTGCCGAGCTTAAGGCCCTACTTGGTGGTATGTTCCAGAAATCTGAAGGCGTTACATTTGACTGGCATTCAACAGTTGGATTGGTGTCTTTGAATGGTTGCCACAAGCGGTGGAATTCGTCATCTGGATAACTAGTCTCCAAATATTCAATCAACTTGTGAAGGAATACATACACTTAACCAGATTGCAACACGACACAACATGAACTATATGTGCAACATAAATCATACACAAGTATTCTAACCAATTTAATTTGTCATGCATATAAAGCAACTATCACACACAGATTAGGTCCTTTCTCAACAATCTTCTTCAGTAACTGGAGAGGTTCAGTCCTTTGTTTTTGAGGCTAAGGTTACTGAATTTCATAAGTGGTGACCGAATTCGGTAAAGGTCCCATCAGAAACAACTAGATCTCTTTAGTAAATGCAGAGGATCATGATTCCTCTAGTTCGAAGTAATAACTCACTGTAAGCAATTAGTGCAATGTTCTATCATATTGCCAATTTACATTTGCCACATTTTGGCTCTCCTTAGTGTAGATACAAGAGAAGCCAACTATGATAATCACTTAGAAACGACATAGTATGACAATTGATACATGTTAACAACACAAAATCATCATGAAAATCAAAGCACAAACGTGACAAGTTAACACAAATTGCCAGCTCTGTACCTGACAAATCCGGCCTCGCTATCATTCCCACCACTACTGCTACCAAAGGTATGACGAGCAACCGTGCTAAGTCCATACTTTCGAAAATCAACAGACTTATACAGAGACTCATCAAGGTACAAAACTTCTAAGGCCGAAATGAACGGGCTAGAATCATCGCTCGTGTGCTCATTCCTCGCAAAACAAACATAGAGGGACTTGCTATGGGCAGTCACCACGAGCTCATAGTACGAAGCGAGCCCCTTTGCATAATCCTCAGTCGTGTTGACAACACTCCACCTAGTCCCATCGATGATTTGATCGAACACAGGCGGCTCCTTCCCTCCATCAAACTCCCCATAGTAGTAAGTGGTCCTAACAAGGTACTTGGCCCCTTTGGTCACTGTGAAAGTATAGCAACTCTTTCGAGCCGATTTGTCAGGGAAAAACCTCACTTTAGAGAGGATAGGCACAAACTCTCCATCAGCATTATCGCTTTTTACGGCTGCTCCTTTTCCTATGGTTACGAAACCATCGTCTGGCACGTACTTTAGGCCTCCAATGTCTGTGCTTTCCGTTGAGCCACAGTTTAAGAGAAACCCTGCATCCCATTTTTTTGCTTAAGAGAGTTTCTACACATGAATGAAAAATTCACACTTCTTGTATGTTACATATACTTGTTTTTCCCAAAAAAATTAAAGTTTGTCCAACTTCGGAAACTGTCACAATAGACTTAACAATTTTCAAACAGTTTTTGGATGCTATTACAACATATTGCATTACTGTTATCGTGATGCATTAAACGTCAATGAACTTATATGTGGAAAAAACAGAACCAGCAAGCAGTGAATATATTTTCAATCAAGGGTTAAGAGAGAAAGATACAATAATTGTTACTCTATGATATGACATTACAAATACACATTTTTATAATGATACAACTATTTCCAGGACCATTAATCTGGAAAATTTTGCAGTTTTCCTAAGATGAACAAATATAAACATATATTTTTGGACTGTAAAATTGAAGAATGAAGAAATAAATTGAGAGATCATATATAGTATGATTGAATGTTACGTACCTCTAGGGGCAGGAAGATCTGCATGAATGACAGAGAAAGGGATGCTAATAAAGCATAATAGGATGAAGACAGAGATTAACATTACTACACTAGTATTTTTAATTTGTTTAATTTGTTAAATAATTATTCTGTATTATTGATTTTATTTGTCTTCGTCTTCAACAGGAGGAGGAAAGCTAAGAAGAGGAGGGTAAGACATACCAGGAAATGGGGGAGTGAATGGTGGACATGCAATGGTGAGAGGAAGGGGAAAGAGAAGAAGGCATGCATGATTCTAGTGAAGATGATAAACACGTGTAAAGATGTCAACATATTCAAGAATTAAAATTTACAAGTTTTTACTATATTGGATTTTTTTAAAAAAAAAAAAATTTAGATACGTACTATATTGGATTTGAAAGTAAGAGTACGTAAGACCCAAGTTTTTTTTTTCTTTTTTAAGGAAGGTTCCTTATAATTTGGTTTTTGGATATTAAGTGTGAAATGAACATATACCATTTGTCAATTTTTTATTTTTTAGTATTTTTTATTCTTCAAAGTTCATAACTAGCTAAATTTATACTCCCTCCGTTCTTTAAAAATCTTTACGCTCTAATTTTGTAAAGTCAAAGTTTTTAAACTTTAACTATTGATTTGTTAAAAAGTATAATGATTTATAAAGTACAAATAATATTTTTGGATTTATCTTAAAAAATATTTTCAAAATATCAAAATTTTATAATTTTTCGAGTTTATATAAGTACAATTATTAATGGTCAAAATATCGTCTCGAAGACCGTGCAAAATCTCAACGCAAAGATTTTTAAAGAACGGAGGGAGTATATTAATATTTGCACTCAAAAATGTAAATTACAAACAGCTATTGTCATGAATAAATACTGATATGCTTTATTCTGAATCCAAATGTAATTTTTAATTTATACTTTTATTGTGTTACAATCTTTTGTTTGGATGTACTAATCTTTTTATCTTTCGTTTGTAATTCTGAAATGAAAAATTCAATTGCCTTAGTTGCCTTGAGGGGCAGAGATGGGCAACAATAGGACAGGTATCTATAAATTCGATACATTTGCGGAAGAGGTCACACTTAAAATTAGTACTGACAAAATAAAACTAGTATTGGGCTGAAAAAAGTGTTAATGAGATGAGAAAAAATTGTATTGCAATAGAAAAATATGGTAATGTGATAGAAAAATGTCGTATTGAAATGCGTCTATAAAAAGTTTCGCCTAATAAGAGACAGAA
Source organism: Mesembryanthemum crystallinum (assembly GCA_030267885.1). Taxonomy (NCBI): domain Eukaryota; kingdom Viridiplantae; phylum Streptophyta; class Magnoliopsida; order Caryophyllales; family Aizoaceae; genus Mesembryanthemum; species Mesembryanthemum crystallinum. The sequence continues at coordinate 17,626 of BSSO01000420.1, forward strand.
TGAGCATCCAAAATTATATCATTTCACACAAAAAGTGACAAATATCACAACACTAACAACCAACAAGCTCAAGTAGCCTGTATCCAATAGAATTTCAAAAAAAAAAAAAAAAAAAAACCTATACAAACAGATTGGGGTGTGAAGCAGATTATGTACAAAAAGAAGCAGCTGTGTACCCATATCAAACAGCTTCCAAAGAATAAGAGAATTGAAATGTAACAAATCAACTATGGGACAATTTACAAAGCTCTCTCTCATATGTGCGTGTAATAATGCTGATCACCACGAATCGATTATGTACAATTTGTACAGCAGGATCCTCAGGCCGCTTTGGCTGAACCTCATGCCAGTTTACACCTGAATAGAAAGCATTGAGCGAAATTAATAAATTTGTCTGAAAACCAAATGCCAAATTCTTGAGAAGCCGAAGTGAGAAGCTTTAACGTCAACACGGATAAAGTCGAAGAAGAGAAGACAAATTTTCAGGTTTGATAATTTTCATTTCGGTTCACAGCCTAAATACAAATAAGAAACCAATGAGCACTTGCTTTGATGGTATCTTACTCACTTTTGCTCCGTGTTGTCCCGACCCAGGTTCGATGCGGGATTCCCCCATTTCCTTGTGAAATGGGGAGGTGAGCTGCTGGGGCTAGCCCAGCTTTGGGGGATGGGTGGATTTAGGGTCTAGCTACCCTCTGGACAGCCCGCGAGGAGCTGGCCCAGTAGGGGGCCTTCTTACCAACAAAAAATAAGTCAAATTTTATTCAGAAAACAACACACTATAGGAGTACTAGTTATAAACTTGATTGAATTTCAGTACGTCATGGTGCAAAGAGCCACCACTTTTTTATCTGTTAGCTCCTTGTTCATCAAGATGGGCAATGAATAAATGGGCTATACCTGGCAGAAGACCTTGAAACTCCATGGCTGCAAGGGGGTCACTGACGTACTGTGGAATTTACAGCGGTAAATTCAACTTTTGTCCCAGTAGTAGTGAGATGGGCCCAAGTATTTGTTCATAGATTCCTTCTTACGTTCGGGGTCAAGGCTGCAAAAGCATCATTCAGAAACACATCATCAAGCATTAGAAGTTTACGAAGAATTGTCAATAAGTGCACAGAAATCATAGAAAATTAAAATGAAAATTAACCTGTTTCTGACACCAAGAAGAGCACAATGCAAAGCTTGTGCAGCAGCAGAAGCAGGAGCTATGGCCGCAGCTGGAGCACCCCTAACTGCTGTGACAAAAGCAGAGCCAACACCACTGCCACGTTGATAGGTTCTAATGGGAGCCTGCACTAACGCAGCGGTAGTCTTTCCCCAGCCATCACTAAAGCTCTCAACAGCCTAACAAATAACAACAATCATCCAATTTACTAAATCAATAAAATGGATTGGCCTAAAAGTTACCAAGATTATGTGGTGAGAGTGAGACTATATACTGCAAATGAAATGGAGTAGAGGATCTGTATTCATCAAATTTAAGTATGTTACTGGCAGCCTCGGAATCATATTATAACATGAGCGTCAAAATCTACCTCATAAATTGCCACCTTTTTAAATCACACTCCTAGTTTGTCATCTCAAGAATACAGATTAAAGCAAGATGAATCATTGGTAAGCATGATACAACGAAATGATTTACTCATTCGCCAAAAGGCATCAAATAGGAAAGATCCTAAAGAGTAGCATACTACCGGCTCACGAACAAATGCATACTAGATAAATTAATTAAGTTGAAAGAGGACATATAAATTTGAACCTACTTTTTTCAAATCACACACTCCCTTCTGATCTCAAGGATACAGAATAAGGAAGACAAAGTCACAAGTAACCATGATGTTTGCTGATTTAACTCATCACCATCAGGTGCCAGGCATTGAATAGAAAAGATTTGAAACAATAGCATACTACCAGTTTACAAACAAATGCACAAGAAACAAATTTAACAACCAAGATGAAAGAGGATGCATAAATCTGAACCTGTTCAAATCCACGTTGAGCACCTTCTGGCTGATCAGTTCTAAGGTTCGTCTTCAGTTGGCTTCTGATAGGTCTAGGTACGGAAGGCTGAATATGTGTAAGAATGCATTCAGCATGAAGCAGAATGTCATGAGCCCCAGCTGCCAAATGAACACCAAGTCCTAGAGCTTCAACTGAGATACTTCTGAGGAATGCAACAGTGCCTAGAATGCAACAAACATAATCTTTGTTCAGCAGATATAAAACAGACTGCACTGATACAGAATCAGAAAATAAACCTCTGTATGTACAATGTAATAATCCATCAAAGACATACAAGGGCATGTAAAACTCTCTAAAAATCAACACAAATGAGGTAATAGAAAATTTTTACTGAGGTAAATTCCAGATAATTTAAACATGTGCAATTAGAAAAAGAGTATACCAGTCAACAGTTCTTTCTAAATCACCACCTATATCAAGAGAGATCTTTCTGTTAGATAAGAAAAAATATGTATCGATAAGAATCAGGTATACAAAAAAGAGAAGAGACGTCCTCTAGAAGAGAGCTAATTACATATTGGTCTTCTTATGCTGAACCCGGCATAAGGAGGCTAAACATGTAATCTGATCTGCGCATTCCTCTCTAACTAAATACAGCACAAACTTGCCAAGAAGACCATTCCACCACATATCTTCTTCTCCTTCTCTCCTCCCACCCTTTATAAAGCAGATTTGCAGGAAGTCCAAAATCGGACACACACAAGCTTTGCTGCTTGCAAAAAACAACTTACCCCAAAAAGCGCATGCTTCCCAGTGCAAAAAAAATTTACCTCCAAGAGCACGTGCCTCGCGGTGCAAGAAAACATGCAATGCCATGTCACTAGTAGCCCAACAAAGGGTACAATCATCTGAGGCAGTGGGGCCCACCCCGATCTATCATATGGTGCATCTTATTGGTATTATCTTACCCAGCGCCAATTTCCAAGTAACTGCGCGCACCTTAAGAGGTGTCTTGGCCCAGAGACTTGGTGATGAGAAACTAAGGGTATTGCAAGTAAAACTGTCTCCAGAGAGTCCAGACTATGAAGGTAACCAAAAAAAACGTAGAATGACCCTTTGACCCCCGAGATCCTCTTTTCTTCCGAGCAAAGTAGCTAGTTACTCCATCTCCCAATCCTGTATTGTCTGCCATGAGATTGGAACTCTATGAAGACAAGAGGGCTCAAACAAACGGAAAAGCCCTTTACATCCTCCCAAATTCAAATCCGGGAATTAATTCATCCTCTCTGAATTGATTCCATCCTATCACTTTCATCAATTAAAATTACAGGATCCAGTGTTCGAAAAGCGTGCCAGGCGTTGAGGTGCAGAGTGATTCAGGTTCGGCGCCTTATTTTTATTCGAGACGAGGCGGTGACATAAAATATGTTGTTTCATTACTTCAAGTAATGATTTAATGTTTCTTGGGAGTCTCCAATAAAATATATTGTCAAAGGGTATTATGGGACATTTTAATGAAATTTACTTAGTTCCAGCGTATTTTCAATTATGGGGCAGTGCGCCTCACTTGACTAAGGTGCGTGCCTTCAGGGGCATGGACCTCTATCGCCTCGTTGCACATCACGCCTTGTAAAACAGTGCCAGGATCCTATAGTTGTGCACTTCCCTAGTACAACTTAATCCAACAACAAAATACCAATAACAGGCATATTCTGCCAAGTTCCATTCTGCCAAGTTCCAAATAACAGCACCACACTAATTGCCAAGCACACATTGTTTTACACAGACGCACTATGTGTACTTCTATATATACTAGCTTTATTTGAAATTCAAACTTGGAAAACAGTATTTAGGCAAGAAAAGAAGGTGAAGCCGTGTATCACCAGTACTATTATTTTGAAACTTATCAGATACAGATCTTGAGCAATCCCAATCAAGAAAAAGGTTATGTACATCTCTCACATAAAAAGGGGGGAGGGGGAGTTGTGAACATCTTGACCTCTTCAAACAGTGCCAATAGCTAGACTCACTCTAGGGTCAATGTATACAATCACGCTACTTTGTTCACAATAAAACATTTCACAAACTAATAAAATCGAGAGCCACTCAATGTTGACTGATCTAACAAGGTAAAAAAATAAAAAATAAAATAAAAAAATAAAAAAATCAGATAGCAAATGATAGATAGGGTTTAGAGTAGTCACCTCTTTGTAAACCCTTCACTAATCTATAATCCTTCCTATAATTCTTCACTGGCAAAGAAACCAACTTCGTAGCACCAGAGCCAACCGCGACAAATGACCGAATAGTAGGAAGACCTTGCAGTAGTTTATGGATCTACATTAAAATATAAAGCTTTCATTAACACATAAAAATGAATCAAAAATATATCAGAATCAAATATATCTTAGATGCTGTAATTCAACTATAAAGAATGAAACCTGATTGTGAGAAATATCTTCTAGCCATTCCCCGATTGCTGTTTCACATACATTGCTCCAGCCGTAAACACCAACAGCTTGAACATGTTTGAGTTGCAGCTCAACTCCCTGCATTAAGAAATTATTAGAGATTCTTTTCACTTAATAGGAGAATATATAATAAACAATTAAAAAAAAATGTCTACAATATTATACTACAGCTAAGAGAGTGAATAAGATAAAGAAATACAATGGTTCACCATTCAGGATATCACTAGTACCCAGTAATCTATGCCCCCTAGCTATCCTACTACACACTTACATTCATTAAATTCAATGTTGCAAAAAACAACAGCCAGCCTATAAGGACCCAGCTTCCACCAGACACATAACACTCCACAATTAGAAGAAAATCAGTAAATATATAAAAACTCAACCCCCTCCCTCACTCCCCATTAGCTCATTCATTTACTATTTGGTCTACTTTTGTATCCTACCATTTATGAGTTTTCTTGAATATATTTGGTTTCTTATTCTGAACTAAATAAAGAATTACAACTATCATTTTGCATGCCAAAAAACAAGTAAACCAGGTTTAGTTCTCAGGTGGTGATATGAAAATTCAGTTTAGATAGAAAAGTGCCTCGCAGATTTGGATACAATCTAGTCATGGTTGGTTTTTTGCCTTCATACTACATAGTACACAAAAAGCAGCTTAAAAAACAGTAGTAAGATTACAGGAGCCAAATAAATATCACAGGGTCACAAAATCTCCTTCAAAGACATTGAACATAATATACTAAGTCTACAAGAGCAAAGACCAGCAGGCATAGCAGAACCGGTTACCAATGTTAACAAAAGAAAATAAAAATATTATAAAAAATAAATAAATAAATAAATAAAATCAAACAACTTACCTTCCATGGAACAAGGTTTACAAGTTCCACATACTTTCCCCTACTTAACGCTGCAAGGTCAACACGGCTAGGCCGGTAGTCAACTCGAAGAATAATAGGCCAGATGTCAAACTTCTGAAAGAATATAAAATTAACAGTTTAGATAAGAGAACATAAAACAACATTGAGCCCAGTTCACTGGAATAAAGCTAAGCCAGTAACAATTCATTCCAAATTACAACAATGATCTCGTTCCAGATAAAGATAGCCAACCATGGTCAACCACTGAGATAAATTTTGTAGTAAATATTACCATACTGAAAATTCCAAAATAAAAATATCACAATACATTGAAGACCAAATTAGCTGCCCTATGCTAATCACTTTAAAATATGAGGCTCGCTTTGCCTGCAACACATCACTGGTATATCATGACAACTGAAAAGTTCTGGATAGTTTTATGTTCCAGTGGTAAATATCAAAAATTTATTTCTTGGCAAGGAAGATGGGCTGGTGAAATTAATTTTCCTTCATCTTTTAACCCTGCCGTTTGAAAGACCTCAATAATCATTCTTGGCATGTTTGAGTTACACCCCAGATTTTAGTATTGCAATTTCCCAAAATTCTGCACCTCCATTAAATACTATTGAGAGAGTCGTGAACAATCTATTTGAAACCATAAAGCACCAAAAACCACAAAAGCTATCAGAAGCTAAGATACCAACAGACATTATGGCTACTTGCCTGAAAAAAGGGTAGCAGTGCCTCATCAGTAACGCCAACACCTTCTGAATTATCTTTTGCTGAGATTACATCTGATGGACTTAATTCTTGTGAACAACTTGGTGACTGATCACTTGGTGAGTATTTACCCCCAAAGAAGGTGATAAGAAAATCCAGCTGGTTCTGATGAAGATGCAATAACATTGGAAGCAAGGCAATACATAATCTGCAGACATGAGACAACTATGTGCTGAAGAAGTTGTTATTAGAAAACCAAGAGGAAATTGAAAGTAACTCCCAGCAGTGAAGTCCAAAAAATATACATGATCACTAGTAGTCATATTGAGGGGAACATGCATATGGCAAACAAGAGGTGCCAGAAAAGAACAGCAATGTATCTCTCAGCCCAGAACTGGCTACCAAACCAATTAGATAAGTTTTCCAATCAAGGATTTTCAGCAACATTTTTCAGCTTTAAAGTAGGTTAGTGAGTAACACAAGTGCATAGCAAATGCATTTATACTTTATAGCAATATGTCTATCAGTATTGTGTCTACTGTCTGTTTAGTGCCTGACAAAAAAAAAATCAAAAACAAAAATAAAGTTATGTAATTTAGTTCTATGCCTCGAAATAAGATTCACACTATTAACAGAACCTGCAATGACAACTGCACCAAACTACCACTAGAGATTGTTTTATACAGTCATTTTTTACCTATCACACAACAGACTTCCTACAAGATTGAAGAGTCTGTTCAGGCATTGGCCATAAACAGCCCTCTAACACCAGCACCCCATAATTCAATTCCATGAATAACTTTGACAAATAGCAACACCCAAAAATGCTATGTAAAACTTGACCTCCCTACACATTAATGGTGTGACCTCTAGGTGGTAGTAATGGTGGTCTGAATACTATTTAGAAGAAACAAACAAAAGCATACCGGTACTCCTCAAGGGGGGTTGTAGAATCTGGTCTGACAGCTTCTAAGTTGAGCTTCAGTGCTTTAGAAGAAGATTCTCTTGGCCGTTCTTTAGAGTGATAATAGCCGAGCACCTTCAGGATCAGATAAAAGAATTTTAACCAAGTATGCACAATGAAAAACAGTACAGTAGAAACTTGAAAAGAAACTTCCAACTCATACCAGCTTCCAAGGTGCATATCTGCTTTTGTCATAAAGGAAAAAATCTTGAACCGAAAGGCAAAGTTTAGATACACGTATGTCTCCATCTGGAAAGATGTCATGCTGAATGTTCATATTAGATAGTTCAAGCTCTAGGCATACAGTTCCATCCCTTCCACATATGTCTCCAGAATGTTGAACAGTTTTCTCTATCTCGTGCCAGTCAGAGCCAGCATACATCCGCCATTTAACTTCTATATTTTTCAGAAGTACACGTCCTTTATACTTTTTGGAACCTTCACATTCTTCCTTGTTATACTGACCATCCACAGGCTGCTTTGAACTAGAGCAACCAGTCTCATCAGATGCATAGTTTTCCAAGATTCTTACAGAGGTCCTTCCATACCATCCACCGTTTCCTCTTTGAGGATCCCTGTTCTCCCTGCTCACCAAATTTGTTTTAGAAATTTCTTCTGAAAAATAGCTGTTCATTGTTAGCTCAGACAAGGATCTTAAATCTGAGAGACAATAGCTTTCTATAAGTTCTGCCTTCTGTATATTTGAGGTATGACAACCTTCCACACAGTTTTTAGAACATGCACTGGTGGAGTTAGGCCCCTCATTATGAAGATTTCCATCACCTGATATAGTAAGTTCTGGCCCATCAAATGACCTTACACCTTCCCCACAAAACAAGAAAGCATCTTCACATATCTCATCCATTAAACCAACAAGCCCAGAATTACCCTTTGAATCAGGACTTGATTGTTGCACCTGAGATGTTGTTGTGAAATCGTCACTGCTGGTTTTCAGTTCTCCCTTAGTATCATCCTTTCCTTGCGCCTGCTGAAGGGAATTCCACCTGTTCTGCAAGTGTACAATAGACTCCTCTATATCAGGGGCAAACAGCTGCTGGATCTGAGAAGCCAAACGTATTAGCCCAAATGTTGTATCATGGCACGTGCTAAGAACAATATGAGAATCAGAACAATACAATTCCCAGGACATGCCATTTTCAGAGTTAATCCTCAGAGTTGCATTGAGAAGAGCCTCCCCAGCAACTTTGACATAGCCAAGCTCACGAAGATGATCAACACTATACTCAACCAAGATATTTTCATGCTTTGATACAGCATGAAGAAGAAGGCCCACATCTTGAATTCGGATACTGTAGGCATTGTCATAAGTACCTGCTATTGTCGTATTACATAGTGTCAAAGACGATGCAGCTAGCAGACAGGCAACATATGGGTCACATGGTTTTTCATCGAAGCTACGAGAACAGGCAGACCTAGAATTGAGACATTCAAACTTCCTAGCGTAGGGCTCATAACTCAGAGCAGCATCTAAGAGTTTCAGAACAAAGGAAGCCCTTTCAGAAGACCCTTCTAGTGAGCCAGCTACTTCATCTGTTTCAGGAGATGAAAAGCGAAAGAAAGACGATATCTTATCCAACCAATCTAACCGGCCACCTGGTGCAACTACAGTCGCACATTTCACAATTATCGACATATAATTATGGAAATTCTCTGGATCCCTCATGTACACAAAATCAGAGCCAGCAGCCCTGCAAGATAGAACATTTGAACCTTCTCCCTCTCCACGTCCGCTTGAGCTGTTGCTACACGTGATCAAAAGAATATCTTGATCTGCCAACGTGGTGATGGAACCCCACAATTTGCCTTCACAATGGGAAATCCAAAAAAAACTTGCACCACTAACCGCCCCAACATCAGAGACAGAAAGCAACTGAAGATTTTGGATGTCAAGTCGTAACTTGTGCCATGACCCAGGAAGTTCTCTCTGCAAACAGCTTTTAGGACAATCTTCCTGGTCCAATTCTATTTGAACTTCCATGAAACCACATTCAACATGGATTGATGTTTGGTTGACAGTTGTTTCTCTATTCTCACAAACTGTATCACTACCAACGCTGGATAATGCATCCATAACATCATTCAGAAGGTAAAACAAAGATAAATACTGAGACCTGCAAAGAGTAACTATGACGGATGATAGACAAACACGAAGACAGAATTTGGAGCTCAAAATCATCTCTTTTTGTTTCTGGGAAGATAGATCCTCCATATCTTTCTTGGTAGATACAGAGGCAAACTCATAACCACTAGTTGCAGATGACATTTTACTCGCCGGATCATCTGATGTCGCTAAATGCTTCGCACTCTTCAGAATCCAAGCACCAGTTACTGCATTTTCATGCCAAAGCATACTGATTAAACGAACCCAATCAGTTCCATACCCGAGGGTCAAAACTTTGTGAGCACAAAATCTCTGCCTTGACAGCTCAGCAGAGCTACCACATTTATCGCCACCAGCCTTAGTGATATGGTAAACATCAAGATTAGCAACTTTTAGATGAACTGATTGAGAAATTGATGGATAATCTTTCTTCCAAGATGTCTCTTCTTGAAGCAGAGCAGATCCATCAGCCTTCAATCCCTTGAAATTTGGTGGGGAAGAAAACTCAAGAGCAATAAATTGATCCCAGGAGGTGTGACTTCTGGAACCTCCACCATTCTTGAAAGGAAAACATAAAATTATTCTAGCATGAGGAAGATATATATTTCCTTGCAAATTTCCTTCGCAGGATGCAGATGTATTGCAATGGTCACAGCTCCAGATCACATCAGACGGAGCAGAATACTCATGCTTCTTCTCGATATCTTCAGATGAATAAACAGTCCCCGCACCATTCTTTGTAGAAAAATTCCCAAGCTGACTTGTCGAATCTAAGACCAATTTTACCAAATCGAGGTTCACCCAAAAAATAAATGGAGGGAGATTTAATGAAAAAGATGCTTGCCCTGCAAAACGGCCACCAGAGGACTTTGAGCTCACTGTAAACATACAATGGCTAGCACCAGAAGTTTCAAACACATTAGCCTTGACTACACTGCTCCTGCATGCACAGCTTTCAGTGCTCAACAAACTAGATGGACTCTCTTCATATACATCTGGATTTAATGAATCAGCAAACATAGAATTCAACGGCAGAGTACTTTGGACCCTGTCTTGCAAGCCTCGGATCATAAGAGTCTGATTACTTGCACCGTTCTCATAATCATGCAAACTGAAATTCAAAGGCTCCTCCCGATTCATGTACTCATCTAGGACAATATGATTGACAGTTGCTTCTAATTTCCATTCTTGCGGATATACCTGTTTACTTTAACAAATGTCCAGAGGTTAGTGAGCAAGAAACTGAGATCACTGAAAAGTGAGACTAAAAGTCTCAAACTTATTGTAGAAGGAACAAACATTAAACACAAGTACTTACCTGCACATTTATTAATATGTCATCCCATCTCGACCCGAGATGATGAACATTTGAATCGTTATCAACTTGCTCACCAGCTGGAGCATGTTGAGTCAGCTGATCTTCCTCACAGAAGGAAAAAAATATTGAAAGTCCAACAAGCGTGATTTTGAGATTTGTGTGTAGATGCTGCTGTTCTGCGGCAACAAAAGAGAAAAGCATAATTGCACTGCTAAATGCCACTATGGAAAACTTTTTCTTAAAAAATCACTACTAAATTCTTCAATGAAATCATAATTCAAATAGAATCAACAGGCAACTGCGGTCAAAACGTCAGACAGATCTCCTCAAGATCAGAATCTACAACCCTGACACGTACTTGCAACGTTTTCATAACAAGTAACTACTATCCAAGGCTGCACAGATACAGTGTTAACCAATTATTTGTTTCCTGTACCAGTTGTGTCGTCAATTATAAAAATAATTTAATAAATTTTCAAACACGGATTGGACTCTGTTTGTCATATTTAATACAAGATGACCTTCAAATATTCTTTTCTCAAAAAACACACATTTACAATATAAATAAAAAAAGATAAACTGATGGAAGGATACATATGTCTAGTCACAAACTATTAATTCAGGAGCCAATCCTTCTATCATTTGTCACGGCTCATAGAAGATCTTGAAACAGAATGGCCAACGCACTTACTACTAGATATACAAGAAGCCTAATTTCGTCTCAGGTGTGTAATTACTGATTTAGACAAATGATAGCAGCCCCATCTTTAAATTTTCAGTTAAGTCATTGAATCAAGTCATCGAAGAAGTATCTTCTTCTTTCTATGCCAGTATCACGGTGTCAGAAATTATCAAGTCTGGGAGGGCTTAGAAACTTAAGCTGATCAACCAATTAAAGATCCTATGTCAAAGTGAACAACTTAGAATTTGGATTAGGACAAAGTAAAATACCAGCAGAAATATTTAAAGATCCAGAAGCAAGATTTGATGCAGCAGATATCGCGCTGAAAACAGAGCCTGTCCAGCCCCACATTCCACTGCTGCCCAATACTGACTGGGAATTCCTCATCCCATCAAAACATTCGAAGAACTGATCTACACTGCAACATCCAAAAGACAATTTAATTGAGAATTAATCAATGATATTTGTAATCAAAATATGAAATGTACTTGAAAGATGCAAACTGATGTATTCATTTATCACGGCCCTATGAACTAATCCAAATTAAGGATAAGTTAGCAAGACATAACTAATACATATATTTGCACTCCAACCTTTGCAAACTTTTCCGTTACCAATTCCAAAATATATTTTAAACACAATAAAAGATTGGGTAATTTTATGAAACAAAACCCTAAAAATCAGCCAAAATGAATGTTCAGGGTAGGTCATAGACTTATTCCAGACAGGGGTTGTTTTGAGGAAACAGTTAGTGGTGGTTTTCTAGAAATAAAGCCCAAATTTTCTCTGAGAAGAAGTGGAAAACAAATTCTATCTTTCAAAAAAAAAAAAAAAAAAAAAAGTGGAAAACCAATTCTAAAACTCTTGTGCAAAAAAAAGAAAAAAAAAGTAGAACCTGGCTCCTAAATCTGCCTCTTCTATTCCCCTGTTCTGGTATTTCCCAATAGAAAAAGGTACCCAATCTGATATGAGACGCGACTCTTCGAGAAGAAAATTTGTCGTCGTTGCTTCACCCAATGGGACACTGAGGTCTGTTTCCCTCTCCTTTTCTTGTCTCAGTTTCTCATCAGACAGCATCGCAGAAGGTGAAGCAGGTGAACAGAAATGAGAAGTCAAACCAGAAAGAAAAGAATCTGCAGTTTTGTGATAGACATTATCGACCTTCTCATTTTCACATTTTTGAAGTACCTCCCAGGATGCTAGGATCCACTTCAGGGTGCTAGGCTGCAATTTTGCTGTTAAAGGATCTACATTAACTTCTGCATCCACTTCTCGAATATCCAAAGAACCATTCTTCCACGGAATAGACAACTTCACACTGCCACAAAAACCACCTCTTTCCCCAGTCAATAAAGGTTTTGAAGCATTAGCAGAACCGCAGCCAGAGGCTGCCTGAACAGAAGCAGGAAACGTTTGATTAATATCACTATTCATCTGAAGAAGCTCAATAGCAGCTCCTTCAAATTTCAGAAAATTTGTCAGGTGGCTTATCCCCAGAAAATCTTCAGCTTTTGCACCATCAGTTGAGTTTCTATTTTCAGAAATGCACGTTCCACATTCAATTTCTGTGACTCGCAAAACCAGCGTTTCATGAGACCCTTCTTTCTCTTCATCTTTTTCTAGACAGCCATCAAAAGCAACAATCACATTTTTAATTCTAATATGGAAGCTCGTGAGCAACCATTTTACCATTTTCGCAATGGTCTTTACTCCTTCATGAACATTGACAGAAGCAGCTGAGGAATTATAGACTGCATCATGCTCCTCCTTCCCAAAGACATGATTCATACAGGACTCTTCCTTTGAACCATGATTTTCAGCTACATTATGTAACCTTTCATTACATGATGGAGAAAGCACGAGCTCAAGTTCATCCACCTCAACCTCACAACCTCCACCATTCCAAGGCATTTTAACTAACAACGCACGAATTGACCCTTCTCGAACTCTAAATATTGATGATTGATCCAACTGAAAGGTACACAAAAAGAAGCAATTGCTATCAGAAAACACACTTACCAAATTAATGGCGATGTAAAAAGTTAAGAGAGCTAGTTGAAATATTGTGTATCCTGAAATAAATTTGCAAATTTTGCAAGGGATGAAAATTTTTGCCAGTAGCACTGCTTAACAGATCTATGTGACAACTAAGTATATATTGCAATCAGTTTTACAAGAATACATGAAAAACAAAAGCATCAAAGAGAAAATGTAAAGGATTCAAATACAGCTACAAAGATAAGAGAGGAAGGTTCTTCAAACATCTAATGTTTTCATCAAACCCTCTAGTTTTTGAAACCTTTTGAGACACTTAAGAGAATCCACTCCAATCAATACTACAGCATATGTCAATATAGAACTCCCCTACAAGTGAGGCCAGTGAATTTTTTTTAACCAAACAACATATTGATATAAGAAAACCCTTATCAAGTTTTCATAATTGTATTCCAGATATTACTAGAGTAGGAAAAGCACTTTCAGAGTTCAGTGGGTTATTATGCTCTATTTCCTGTCCCATTTATTTCATGAATTTCATGTTTCAATTAGTTTGTCAAACTCTGTTGACATAACAGGCCAATCTAACTTAAGTTTTGTCTTCTTATTTAACATATCGCAAAAGAGAAGTAAATTGATATAATGTTCCCTGGTTGTCAACCCTTTTTTCTCTGAATTCTCCTTCTCACACCTCAGGCACCTAATATTTTCAACCTTCCATGCTCTCTAGTTCTTTTATGCAACCCTATCTTTCACTGTTCTAAACTAGCTATGTCATCACCTGATTGTGTTCAGGTCATCAGGCCATTGTTCCTATGCCTAAAAGTCATATCCTCCCCTTTTGCTTCTTGTTGATGAAGGTCTAAGAAACAAGCTGATATAATGCATGATGCAAAGATTCACCACTAGCAACCCAAAGTCTCATCTAGTATTCTAGTGTAACTCATTTCTGCTCGGCATCTGATTTTGTGCTGCCCAAAACTCAATGAATAGCCTAAAAGCCTCACACACATGCTCAATTGATGAGGTCCCTAACTGCTCCTCTTACCACAAGCAGAAACATGTATTTTTAGAAAAACAAAGGGAGTTCTACAAACCCCGCATCAAGTGCCTTTCTAGCTTTGGATATTTTGAACTTGCTACAACTGCCCCTTGACTCACTCCAACATGCTTCATTTGGTACTACTTAGGGTATGTTTGGTAGAACTTATACTAATTTCAACTCTCACCACCACATCCCTCTTCATGTCTCCTTTCCCTCAACTTCCTAAGTTCTAAGAAGTTAAAATGGCGCTCAAAGTCTACGTTTCAAATTGAGCTTCAAGTTCTAGCCCATTTCAATTTCTTAGAAGTTAAACGTGGATGAGGAAGTTGAGAAAGAAGGGAAGGGGTGTGTGAGATAGAAGTTGCAACTCCCAAAGCTAGGCCAAGCACACTATTAAACAACAAACAATATAAAGACCAACCCAATAACCTAACACTTTGAGTGGCAAAAATTTATACCATGGAGTGCATTGCATTGATCAGAATACACTAGAGGTCGCATTGCAACAGGAAGAATACGGAGCATAATCGGTGATATAGAAAGGGTTATCAAGTTGAAATTCAAATTCAAACTGAACTAATGCACAAGCTTTTTCAACTTAAAAACGAACAAAAATTGTTCGGAAATTTACAATTCAGTTCGAATTTCCGAGCAATTCTATCTCTTCCAGTACTAATAATACTTCCAAAAAAATCGAAATTCAGCAAAATTACAAGTGATGGAAAGTCAATTGAAAGTAACAGAATTACCTTTTCATTAAGGAAGTCGACATTAAGAGCGAGATCAGTAAGCTGAAGAATACCAGCGGCAAGCTGAACGTCTAGTTGGTCGAGATCGATTTCGCCTAGTATGAATTGCCCTAATTTCTTCTTCAACACGAATTTACACACCCTCTTCAGCGCGTAACGCGAAAGAAGCGCCTCCGCCGACTTTGCAATATTCCACGGGAACACCATCTTCGTCTTCTTCTTCTTCTACTTCAATTGTGTTATAGATTGGGCGAAATTCAGAAATTAGGGTTCTGAGAAGGAATTGTTAGGGTTTTGTGACCGAAATTGCGATTGATGGGAGCTCTGACCTCCATGGAAGGGCAGGGGAAGGAGATGATGAGGAGAGAGAAAAAGGAATTGGGAAAAGCAGGAAGATAAAAAGACCATCTGAGAGAGAAAGACTTTGGGAAGGGAATAACAATAATAATAAAAAGGATTATTCAAGGTTTTTAGCGTCATGGCGGTTCCGTGTGCAGTTAGGAGTGTTTTTGCGCTAATAATCACTAATCACTTAATCAGTCTTCACATCGGAGTAAAAAAGTTAAAAAGCATTCACCGGGTGGAATTCTACCGCCCACAACCCAGGTTTTTTTTTCTTTTTTTTTTTTAAGCTACGTTGTGTTTGGACTAGCGTGTTCAACAATGAACATATCAGGCTAAAATGGGAAGAAATTCATTTATTGGGTACGTTGTGTTTGGACTAGCGTGTTCAACAATGAACATATCAAGTTACAATTTTACAAAATAGAGGAGAAATCCATTTATTGAGTACTTTTCTCTCTGTGAAAATTTCGACCAAGCCTCTAGTTTTATAGTTTTGAGTCTCTAGTTTCTTAGAGTGTTTTTTGTGGTTGGTTCGTTGATGGTTGTTCATATGGTTTTGTAGGAGAACTCATATCGACGTCTTCATAAATCAAATGAATCTCGACACTTTGAAAACTATGCCTGATCACTGGACCCCCTTGTGGAAGGCTGCAATATGAACAGCGATTGATTGGAGGGCGTGTTGTATCGTTAGTTCTTAGTTTTATTTGAATAGAGATTTAATTTGATTTGTATTAGTTCGATTTTGATATCTCGTTGATGCCGTACGGCGTTCAATTGATCATTTGATCTTTCCCTTAAAAAAAGCTGAATAATACATAAGCATTAACAGCCAAAAAGCTACAAAGATGAGGTGGGAAATGGAGTGATTTTGGCTTATCAAACCACCTACCAGTAACCTTGTATCAAAATCCAATTAATTTAAGTTGAAAGCATCCGGTATCTCAGTCTATTCCAAAAATGGGTCGGGCTGCGTGTCATGTCGGCTGGGGTTTCAAGAGTTATGATTATCGGGTTTTGTGCCATGTCACCTCATCATTAGAGGTCAGCCCAACCATGGTCCATTGTGACATGTCTTAGGCTATGTTCTTTTCATGTTATTTTTGTTGATATCTATTGTTGATTATTTATTTTTGTTGATTTTCGTTGATTTTTGTTGATTTTACTAAGTTTTGTTCATTTTTGTTGATTCGTTAGATTCGGCAGAGGGTGATTTTGTTGATTTTTGCTGATTTTACTGATTTTTGTTTATTTTTGCTGAAATCAACAACAATAAGTTGAAGAAAACAAAGCCTTGCAATGAGTCATGCCTTATACTCCCTCCGTTTTTTTTATATGACGTTTTAGATTTTCGTGTCCAAATTTGACTATTAAATTGTGAAAAATTTACTTTGATTCACAATATAAAAAAAATATTGTTTGGATTCGTATCGAAAAGTATTTTCATAATATGTACTTTTTATAATTTTTTGATATATATTT